>NMUC01000137.1:0-28294 GCA_002319055.1 Knufia petricola | reverse complement strand
AACCTCATTTCTCAGGGGGTTGTCTGCCACGTGGCCCACCCGAGAATGAGATACCAGCACATGAACAGTCAAAGGATCAATCACTGTACTGGATACCACCACACTGCTGACTTCTGTTGGACTCCTTGGAGCGCGTCAACCTCTTCCACGCGCCAGGTCCCCAACGTGCTTCGTCCACCTCATGACTGAGCAGCATCGACCAAGACATCGTCGAGTAGGTATGCAGGCGTCCGCTGTTCTCATCACGGTCATCGTGACCACGATAGGAGGATCGTGCCGCGAAGATGCTCGCCATGGTGTCAACGCTTGCCTCAGCGCCGCCGACGGGTGGCACGGCCAACGACTCATTCATTCTGCCATCGTCACTCGACTGTGTGCCGCCTTCCACCGATCGACGATGGACTGTAACACGCGTCGTGAGCGAAATGGATTGGGAAAAATGAAGCTTGTAGGGTAGCACCGGGATACAGCATGTGGGCGTGGAAGCCAATCATGCTTGAATGAGTAATAGTGAATGACAGGGTGGTTGAGTACTAGGAGTCTCTGGCTCGTTCGATGATGCCGTCGGTCACAAGCAATCTAGGTCAGCCCGGT
Organism: Knufia petricola; assembly: GCA_002319055.1. Classification (NCBI taxonomy): domain Eukaryota; kingdom Fungi; phylum Ascomycota; class Eurotiomycetes; order Chaetothyriales; family Trichomeriaceae; genus Knufia; species Knufia petricola. The sequence goes on along the minus strand of NMUC01000137.1, from coordinate 27,700 downwards.
ATGGAGATAGCAGCCTCCGTGGTTTGTCGCAGCGTGTAAGCCAGTGCCGTACATCACGTGATTATGTCTGCTTGCCAAGCACCAAGTCACGGTAAGATGCAAACGACGAAAAATTTGGTCCGATGAATCCAGTCTGCATGATGACAGGGAACCTCTGCCACATCGCTGCGGACACTCAAGCTCACCAATGCTACCACAGTGGCTTCACTATGCAAGAGCCGTGTTGGCAGTCCAGAAGTTCAAGCCAAGACCGATGGCACGGTCAAGGAGACTGGGAGAGAATATAGAGTTGCTGTGGGTGAGCGAGAGGAACAAGCGGCACAGAAGCTCTAGCCAGTGCCGCATGGCGGCCACACGGCGCACAGCAGCGCTTCTGCTGCACCGCACGACACAAATCTCGAAACCGACGACAGGCCTTATCCACATAAAGATACTCCTTGCATGAAGGATACCGAGCTTAGTCGTCCTCGGCCGAAGCAGAAGCCTTCTCGAAGCCATCGTAGACAGCTTGCCTGGGAAGAAGAAACTGGTCGCGCTGAAGAAGAGGCAGCTAGCACTCGAGACGGAAGAGATGGAGGCAGAAGGGTAGAAGTCACGTTGCTCGTGGCTGGATAGGCTTCTGTTGTGCCAGAGCTGATAGTCTACCAACCAATGCCCCAGCATTGACTCCATCCGAGCAGATGGAGAGCAGGTGCGAGCATGAAATTGGATGATGGCAGTCTCTCTGCAGTCTCACTTCTCGCTACCCGCTCATCTCCATTCTTAGCAATCCGTTCCTCCCGTTCCTTCATAGTTCGGAAGATCTGGACTGGGCGGTGCTCGTCTCGATGTCGTTGAGCACTGCTGTACGTGAAATGGTTCATTTCACATGTCTCAGGTACACTGCTACTCTTGTGTTTGTCACAATAGTCGGTGTTGCAAAGGAGACATCTTTTTGCTGGCCCAAGCTGCTTCACAGACTTTCGCGCACGCATCCTCAAGCAGGTATGACATGTTATCCATGACTGCTCTTTGGTAGCATGGGCTTGCGTTCCGGGTATCTGGGAGGAGGATCCTGCTTGAGGCTGAGATTCGGCCATTGTGATTAGGTTCAAAGATAAGGGAAGGTTAGAACAAATTCGGCAGCGGCAGGATTCCATTTGAGGGGCAGAGTTTGCGATCACCATATCTTGACGAGCACTTGCTTGTGCACAAGTAATCTGACTGGATTTGATGCCCTCCACGTATTTGCATGGACGTGTTTGCGGAGCGGCTAACGACTGGGGTTGCGGTATTGGGGTGGAGTCCCCCATAGGTACGTCCCCGATGTCGGTATGCTCGACAACGGGCGCATTAGGCTCTGGGCGAGGGGGGCAGCCAAAACGACATGCACAACTCGCGTACTAGGTGGGCGTGCCAATCTTTGGAGAGACATCCACGAAATCTGGCGAGAGATATTGTTGACATCAGTATACCAGCGTCTTGAACACTAGCGTGGCGGATGGGGCGATCGATGCGGGGTAGTGATTCTCGCCGTACAACCTTCCTCTACAAGTTCATTCCTGAAGCCCCATTCATAGGAATAACGACAGCCTGCAGAGTTTGAAGCTTCTCCAAGACGAGTGCACGAAGTCATCGACACTAAAAACCCTTGTTCATTACAAAAATTCCAGTTTCTTCACAAGGATGAAAAAAGAAGCTTCGGAGAGACTGGAACGATTGTCATTGACCGATAGAGTCTGCTCAACGAGCCCAGCCTCAAGGGGATATATATCAATATCCAAACAGAGGAGAGTCATCGTGTGATTGCTCATTTTGGCGCACGACCTCTTCTCGCTTTCTTGCTTTGGCCCGAACCCTGAGTGAACGACGTGCCCGGCGTGTCACCCGTTCGGCTTGGTCCCAATGGACTGTCGTCGTCCTGATGCGTCGTCATGGTCGCAGCGTTGGAGTCGGTGATGTGGTGGCTGCCTACTTCCTGCGAAAGCCCGGTCGACTCGGAAAAATGCAGCTCCGACTGGGAAAGCCCAAAGTCCAGGTCGGCAGGAATTGTGTCAATGACGGAACAGAGCCGAGCGAAATGAGCCGGCATCCAGGAACGGTACACACTCTTGGTGAACTTGTAAGTCGTCCATTTCTCCTTGCCGTCCATTTCGGTAAAGTCGAACTTGCGGATGGGATGACGGTGGTAGGTGGTCTTCTGGCCGTCGATGACCGCGTAGTGGCCGTAGATCCGGACGGTCTCGTGGTCGTGGGAGATGGAGAAGGCAAGAATCTCCCGATCGACTTCCTTCTCTCGATGGACCAAGCGAAACAACTCCACCACACCTCTCACGGCCATCGTCATGCTATGGGCATTCTGTCGGTCGGCCACATCGAGTGCCGCGGCGCCGCACTTGACCTCACAGGTCAAGAATGGGAAGTAGAGGTAGTATGTGCCCATGAAGAACGACTGATCAGTTAGCTCACCCACAAACGGATGTAGCTTCTGTAGTCGCTCGTCGGTGAAGGCCTCCCGACGGAACCCCACGCTGTAGTCGGGCTGTGGTCGCGGCTTTGTGATGGGGATGCTATTGTTCCAGCCTTCGTTGACACTCTCCACCAGACAACGAAGTTCTCTGTGACCACGAATCGCAAGGTTCTCAGCCGAAGGCACGAGTAACAGAGAGATATCTCTGAGTACTCTGGCCTCATTCCGATCTTGAAGCGCTTCGCAGGTCCGTTCAAAGAAGTCGTCATGAAACAGTGTGTCGTCAGGGACAGATCCCTCTGCATCGAGCAGGCCTTGACACAGCCTTTTGCTGTTATCCTTGATTCCCAGAGAGGATTTGCCCATAAAGCTGCCTTTGGTTACCAGAAGAGTAGTATAACGCTGATCTCGATAAGGTGCGCTCTTGTCTTCTCGCGGTTTCTGATCGCTCGGCGTGGTTGTGCTTTGCGTGGTCATGTCACTGTCCGATCGCTTGCGACGCAAGGACGCAGAAGATTTCTTTCGCGCCAGCAGGTGACTCATCGTGGTGTCAGGCTCAAAGTACTTCCGCGGCCAAACACCTTCTTGACACCAGTAGTGGATATGCGTATTGCCCGACTTCTCTTCTGATGTCCTTTCTTCTGATGTCCTTTCTTCTGATGTCCTTTCTTCTGATGTCCTTTCTTCTGATGTCCTTTCTTCTGATGTCCTTTCTTCTGATGTCCTTTCTTCTGACGTCCTCCGTCTCTTTTGATCCCGGTGCAATCTCTGGTCTGGATTGGTCGTTGACTCTTCTCGCGTCCTTTTCCGCTCGTTCGTTGGTGTGGAGAGGCTTAATGGCCTTGGTGCCCTGGTTTTGCCTGTTTGTCGAGTAGATGTCGTTGAGTCCTTGGATCGACACTTTTGATACGCACTTTTTCGTCGTTGGTCAGTTGCACGCAGACCGTATCGTCCTAGTCTGGTCAGTGGTGGTATTCGAGAGATGTCCAGCCCCGACAAACCCTTCGATGATGCTGCCTGCTCTCCTTTTACCATGTCGCGTGAAAAGGAACAATGTATGGGTGACGGACAGGGACGCGCCTTTACATCGACGACTGGAGGTGGCACTAGCTCATCATCATTTGCGGTTGGGTCGAGCGCTTGCGTTGTGCTGCAGGATGGTTTCACGAAATGTGGAAGCAAAGTAGCACATGACAGATGCATCTGGAAGCGGCTGCGACGCATCATGGTGGAGCCGTACTGTGACACGTGTCCGCGCGGCACATCTGAGGATTTACTCGATCGTCCCCCAATTACCATTTCTTGCACCAGAAACAGGCACTTGCTTGACTTGACTCGGTGGCACCAGCGCTGTGGCAAGAATTCGAGAACCTTGTATCTCTCCTTGATCACTATCGTGCTTCAGTCTTGCAGGAACCCGATGCACATTTGTCGCGAGTAACCTGTTTGGCAGAAAACGTACTTTGGGACCAAGCTGTGGGTATCTGCGTTTCCGACAGCTCGATCTAGTCAGTGCCGCCCACCAACATTTTTAGTTTGCCGAATCCAGTTCCTGGTCTTTTCATCTGCAGGAGGCATGACCGGCCCGAGGCAGCTGAGAGAAGCAGTCTCGCTCCAGATCTCGCTTAAAGTGTGAATTGAATCTCTATCTGTCAACCTCCTCGCCTGGAATGTAGGTGGCTTTCGATGTGATGGGAGTTGAAGTCGAGTCATTTCTGCCTAATGCAATATCCACACAGTCCTCAACTGGGTATTTTTGTGTCGTCAACATGCGATGCTTCACTTTATCCTGTCGTTGGATTTAGGCGAGAAGATCGACCCGTCTGCCATCTATGTGAAACTTTACTCCCATCAAATATTGTTTTGCGGCGAAGAAACGCACAAATCCTGGAGCTTGGTTAGACCAAGACCTAGATCCTAAAAGGTGTAGCGATAGCCACTCAGAAAGACAACCTGAGGAACGAGGCGTCGTGCACGCTACTGAAAGGTGGGGCGCATCCATTCCGTGGGGTCGCGCCATCGAACACGATACGGTGCTGGCTGATTTCTGTCCGAACCGTTGTCGCTAGCATCGAAGGTCGTCCGGTTCGTGGAGAGTACTAGCCTGGGTGGGCTTCCACTTCACGCTTTTCGCTACCGGTGCCTCGAATAGGCGGCGTAGTGCCATCCATACAGCGACTCTACTGTATGTGATACCTGTAGGCAACACGCAATCGTCGCTCTTTACTTTCAGCAGCACGTCCAGCTATTCCTCAACGACCCCTGTACTGTAAACGACACCGGACACAGGTTACTTCGATCAGAGCGGGCCCGCTTGGCTGCGCACGAAGCGACCAAACAAGCTTGGCACATTAATTATATTGTAACGATCACAGCTTGCTCTAGATATGCTCCGCCTTCTGAACATGAGGACTCGTGGATACTGTAAGTGTGAAGCTGGCCATTTATTTCCCTCCTCAAGAAGGGTCACAGGCTCTCTTCTACTACTGTGGTTCCATTCCCCCCGTCCGCGGCACGAGCCTGTACACCCTGTCTCCGCCATACCCGATGGACAGCGTCCCCAGTCGATCGAGGACTGTTATCAACCGGGTGACGGGGCTCTCGTGTGACGTGTGAAGCGTCAATGCATTGTTTCCTTTACTCAGCTAAATACGGACGCTCGATCTTGTCGCACACTCTTCTGACATTTGTGATGGTCACTACGACCATGATGTGTGTACCCATCGGTTCTCCTGGTAGCCGAAAGACATCCAATCTAGACGGACCTTCCAATGGTGCAACCCGCGTCTTGTTGTTGTACCATCTCGCACGAAGAGGGACGAAGTGCGGCGACAGAGCAGAGACACGACCTTATACTATTGAACGACGCTAACACCACCACCCATACCATAGGGGTGCGCGCTTGCGTTGTGCTGCAGTGTTGTGTATTGACCATCGGTAGAAGCAGAGTAGCACGTAACAAATGCATCAGCAAGCGGCTGTGACGCAGCCTGGTGGAGCCTCTAAGACCCACGTGAGCACTAGCCAAGTAGAATCCGCCATCACATGTTTGCGATCATATTTATCCTATGCTATTAGCGGAATGTTCTGGTCTTTTGGTTCTCATCGGTATCTGATGTGTTATTGATATGCGCAACGGTCTTGTATATACACAGTCATCTCCAAAAGCCTGCATCATGTGTGAAGAAAGATGGCTGGAAAGCAGCAAGGCAGACTACAATGGCCCTGGCGGCTTGTGGGATCGCGCGGCTCGTGGAACATACAAATCATTGATTGGATCCTTGCATCTCAGACTCCAATCTGGAGCACACTCTCCTGCATTTCAATCAGAGCGCGTCAGACCATCTCACACACGTGCGCCGTATAGGACTACGCGTGAGAACCGCAACAACAGCACCATACTCTCATCATTGACCGAGTGGAGTTTAACAATTAGGCTCATCTGAATCGCAGCTCGAGAGAACACGAATGCCTTGAGGATATGTTGCGTGCTCGCTACATTAGCGCACAAAAGGCTGTAGGCGAGGATACTCCCGGCTCCAGAAAGGCCATGAAGAAGCTCCTACAAAGTCCAGCCTCGTGTGAAGCATCGACTGGCTCGGAGACTTGAAATCCATGCGTCTTCGGTGTCCGTGTCATTGATTTGCTCGCAAGCTGAGACGTCAGAAAGGTGTACATAGCATTTCTGCGCATCGCAATACCACCGATACATTGATGTTATGGCTTCGGACAGGTCAGCATGGTTGTCCTTGTGGATACAGCACGTGTCCACCCAGAAGTGCGCTATGCCGTCCCTTCTTGCCTGCTCTCCATCAAAATGGATCTTTGAAAATCCAGCCTTATTCAGACCTTGATCCTCCTGCAAACCAGCGAAAGTCACTTCGTTCTGGACCGAGCCCAGGTATGAGGGAGTGGGACAACAGTGAGGTCCTCCGTCAGTCTGACTTTTGTGTTGATCGCTCCACTTAGTTCAGTCGTTGCATGTAATCGATGGCCATGCCAGCGAAAGGTTACGGCATTCCTTTGCACTTCACGTGCCGTGCACGAATTGGCACTACACAATATATGTTTGGCGCTGCGATGCGCTATCCGCTACAACACCGAAATGAAAGTTTGACGCGGTTTACTTGCCAAACTTTTGGCACTGCAGATGGAAATGTATTGCAGGGAATCCTCGATTACAGCGTCCTCCACAATCCGACATTCTTGTGCACCGTTCTGGGTCCAGGCCTGGAGCATAACGTCAAGACTAACGTTGCTGACGAAAAGCCCACTACACGCAGTAAGTTACACAGCGCACTCGTGAAGTCTGGATGGAGATCACCACGAATTTCGCACAACGGCCACCAGGATGGACGCAGAGGTCTGGATCAGGAGCACCTCACTGCTGTATTGTTCGACAAGAAGCGGATGTTGCATGTCACATTTACCGTACTTGGTCCACTCTCCACCTACAACGAGAATTGGTCCAATTTTCTGCGTTCAACCAAAAGACGCGGTGCAGGTCAACCATGACCTCGCTCGCTGTTCGACTTCTTCTCCGTTCTACTGACAGTATCTCAAATCACAATAGAAAAGTGGTGCTCGACGACACTCGGCAGTCATAGCGAGAACATCAGCATGCCAGGTCCGCACGGCATAAAGGTCGCAATGCCGACGGCAATCAACTCGGAAATTGACACATCAACCGGATCTGACCGTAGCCGGGCCGATGGGTCAACGAACGTTCATGATTCGGTCTATCACGAGACGCTCAATCACTATGTGGACGATAGTCGAAAGGTTTATCGACGAAGGCTAGTCGCCAGAGGATGCCCAGCAAGAGAGATAGCAGCAAGACCTTTGAGTAACATGAAAGTGTGGTGCGAGTAGAGCCTCTCACTGACCTGTCACCGACCTGTCACCGACCTGGCACCAAGCTGTCACCAATACACTCGTCACGGCTAATCTTTGTGCTAGGCGTCTACGACCTAGAGAATTGGGAGGATTCGGCCTGCTCCAGGACCGTGGGCTACGAGCGAACAACCCGATCGAAGCAGGCTTGCGGGAGCTTGACTCGATCTGACTAGGCCGGGTTTGTGCTGTGCATCGGTACCGGATACCAGAATTTAGCGAAATCAAGTGTTTCCCAGGAAACGGGGAATTGTGAAAACAGGGTTCCTTGACCTTCCAGCAATTGCTCGACAAAGTCCAAGAAGGTGGCATCATCCGTGTTGTCATGAAAGACACGAGCGAGCAAGATGCCTTTTCCTGACTGTAGGCCGGGAGACTTTGAAACCTTTGCCCGCGATGGAACTGCGCGAGCTGAATCGGGGTCACGGCACGAGGCGACCATCTACGGCAACGAAAGCCAAATCGTCTGTCGCAGCCGGACTCCTCCACGTAGAAGCGTTGGAACGACGAATATATACCTATGTCGTGTGCGAGCAGTGACCACGCAAGTCAACATTTTGGCCTTGATCAATGCGTCATGTCGTTTTCTGAGACCTGTCAGCGCTGGACAGTGCTCGACTAATGGCTGAGAGTGACACGAGCTGCTCGAACTCATCGCAAAGATACACGACCGTTGCGTCCGGTCCTCTACCAGACTTCTCGACCAGATGCACCAGTAATGCATCAAGCATAGCTGGTGTGACGAGGGAAGGACGGCCGCTGCCAGTGCGAGGTAGCCTAGTGTAATGAAAACACCGCAGGTCCGCGCAGTGGTGACGGACACTGCGTACAAGGAGCAAGGTTGGGCGATTCTGGTTGGTGGAGATTTATTCTTACTGATACGTGGCGCTACAACATTTGGCTGACAAGCCCGCCGGGTGGGTCCCAGGGGGGATCCGCATTTCGGAAAAGTGAATGGTTCACGCAAGGTTGGACGCGCCAGGAGCTAGTTGCTCCTCAGGTAGTGCCGTTCTACACCGAAGGCGAGCGTCGCTGGGTGATTCTAAAATGGTCAACCCATTGTAGCATGGCAAAAGTACGGGGTCGCTCAGAGAAATGGTCAGGTCGAACAAGGCCACCAAAGAGCTTACGTGAACTACAGGAACAGGTGCGAGCATGGCGGTCGTCCTGCTGCGGGGCTCCACCTCTGAACAGACTGCATGGATTCTATTCAACTTTCAGGTTACTGTATGAAAGATGTGGAGAATGGACGATTTACATGAGAGCTAATGACTGAGGCTGAGAATATCATTTGCACAAGACCCGCATACACATAGAAACTCACCACGAGATAAGTGACACCGTCGCAGACAAGGCTGCCGCGTAGTCTTACATGAGAAATAGCTTTTGTACGGCAGTGTCGAAGCCTCTCGCACGATCAGATGTGATGGTTGCCACGTGACCCTGCAACTTGCATTGCAAGTGCATCGTCTCGAACACTGCGGGCCAAGCAACACGATTTGTACAACAAGAAGAGATACCCGATCACATCTGAAAGCACCCGATTCTCTTTGTACGTTTCCGCGATATGCTTCAGCCACCGAAATCTCGATTTGCCGAGTTCATCTGCATGATCGATACTGTCACCCTCGGCGTTCTGCAGATCGATTTCGAGAAAGCTGTATCCATGACCAATTCGGGTCCTGACGTCCAATCGATGCATTACACTCTATCGAGCGACAAGAGAAAACAGGAAAGAAACAGATTTGTCGTCTTGTCCAATTCTCAGGGAGACTCTAGGAGTATGCACCCACGGGAGTGGTGGTGAGCAGTTAATATCACAGAGTGATCAGTAAGGTGGGTAGTCGATGCTGCCGTGTAACCCACACCAGCAAGGCCGTGGAAAATATCCTAGATGTCCATGGATGGCCGTAGCGACGTACACTATCGTCTTCTGCCGACGCCGAGACTCGACAACCTCTGACATCTGTCTTTAGAGTGTCGCAGATTCCACACCCTGGCACTGTCACGCTAGCTCGCTTATCTTGTCGCCATTTTCACAATCTTCAAACGTCTTTGATGTCTCATGGGCTTCCCTGCCTCCCGGAGATGCGAGGAGGTCCGACAGGACGAGGGTCATGATGTGAATCTTGATTAGATGGCGCTCGATCGATTTGAGTCCGGTCCGCGACCGCCTCAAGAACAGCTGTGGTGCACCACGAAGGTTTCCGGAATTCCTTGTGCGGGTCTTCGAGCCATCCGAGGCCTGACGAGTGTCTCGGATGGAAGGCATGTTCTGGAGTTGGACAAGAACATTATGCAGTGATTTGCGGACTGCCGTTGGCATGAACGCGACAGGGGTGACATCCCCACAGATGCGCCAGTCCACTACCTCGTCCTCAACGCCGAGAAAGATCCTGTCTCTGGCGATGTCGACTCGATGCTGCGCATGGATCAACCATCTTCTCAAGACGGTGAGACCGGTCCTGATGCTTTCGACTGCGATGTGCCCCATACCGCTCCAGCATCTCGAGGACAGGATGGAAGTTCTGTTCCATCTTCCGGAAATGAGCACGGACGACGTCCTTGTCACGATTGACCATGATGGCTGTTTCCTCGCAGCCCATGGACAGACTGTCGATTGACCCACGCAAGGCTTGATGGGCCTCACGGACGACGATGGCAGCCATACATGCCGCGCATGGCACCGACGTGGCTCATTTCGCCGGGTGCGTTCATGGTTCTTTTGCTCCGTGCCGCATGGGTGCTGCCACCAGAAATCGATGCTCCACTGGCCGGGCTCTTGACTGCTCTTTCCAGATCCTGATGATCCTGATGCTGCATCTTCCACCAGAATTTGAAGCGAACGCCGTATGGATTGTCACAAGGAATCGATGCTGCACACGGCCGGCTCAACACCGTGTCGACAGTGGAGAGCAGCATGGTCCAAGCGGAGGCAGCTGCGGATGCTGGCCGAGCAAGGTCCTGCTGCTACACCATGCGTACTAGTGCGTTTCCAAAGGCGCGCCGCCGGCCGTGGTCATCTGCCGGCCGCGTTCGTTCGTTCGTGTCATGGTCTCCTCCCTCGCAATGTCGAGGACAGCACCACGTTCCAATAGCAAGGTGGAGCATAATGCTGAAAGTCTACGCATCAATTTTGGGTAGGACATGAGAAACATGCCTTGCATACAGCGCCACTGGAAGCGAACATGTGTTTCAAACCACCACGGCCAGTCTGACGGCCTCTGCCTTGACATCACGCCATGGCCGTCCAAATCTTGAGGGTAGCTTTTGGGTCTTGATGCATGCCCCTTCCAGAGCGTCGTCTACCCTCCGTACTAGCTTCGCTTTCGCTCCGTCAAGTCCGACGAGCATCTGCTCACGTCTAAAGCGTCCGACCATGGACATGAGGCTCGTGCCTCGTTGGCGCTGTTGCTGTGCCTAAGGATCCGCTGCTAGCGCCTGTTGTGCGACTCGTTGAAATGCCTCCCCACTCGCATAATCGCGTTTGAACTTACTTAGTCTACATTCTGTTCTCGACCAGCTTACTCGCACTTGCCCTTGACATCCTCCGACAAATGCACTCCCCACCTCGTCTTGTGGGTGTTTCCGAGCTTCTCGTGGTTGAGGACAGTCTGGCATCACACTAATCACCTTTCCACCGCGCCACGGACACACCGACTGTCGTCCACGAATCTGAAGAGCTTTGCAGATGTTGCCAGCCATGAGTGGTCGTGGGGCCGTTGAACGGGTCAATATGAGCATTCCACCGCGTTTTGTTGGCTCTGGTGTCACGCTTTCGTTCCTTTCTTTTAACAAGCACCCACAGGCTTGCTTACGCCGCCCGCCACTGAACGCTGTTGCAGGTGAGGCAGTCGGGTCAATAGGGTCATGAATACAACATCTCATATAGGCGTCACCAGCTGTGCTAGATCGTGCGGGCCGCACCTGCTTTTCATGGCAGGCGCTTTCGCACAAGCCCTAATTGTTGGTGCCGCCGGTGGATGACCACCCTGGGCTTCATCTGAGCCATTGTGGGGTTTTCTCGCTCTCAAGGTCGTGATGCAAAGGCTTCCGCGGCACAGAGTCGGTCAGATGTGTGCGCATCGTGACCTTCTGCATATCTCCCACGTCTCGTGCTCGGTGGTCGCTCCTGTTCAGTAGGAGCTGAGGCCTCGCTCCACTTCGCCGTGCTCTCCGTCGTGAGGTTGTGCCTCCGCGCGCTCCTGACGATAGAACTCCAGGATCGTCCAGTCGTACACGTGGTCGTGCTGATAGCGCCGTTGACGGAACAGCTGGCGAAACAGGTTCTGAAGATAGCGATAGTCCGGCTGGTCGTCTTCGTCCAAGCAGCGAACATAGGTCATATATGTGACGAAAGCAGGCGGCAGTCCTCGGCAGAGCTCGTCCACGCCGACGATTTGCTTCATCTGCAGCACCCGCCGATACTTCTCTGCGCGGTTCGCGAGCTTGAGGCCCTGCCAGGGCAGTGACCCGGTGACGAAGTAGATCAGCATGTATCCCAATGCTTCGAGATCATCCCGTCGTGACTGCGCTGAACACACACCCGGGTCAGTGGCGAGTGCGGAACGGTCAAGGAGGAGAAGCACTCACCGACACCGAGATGGGCGTGGACGCTGGCGTATCGACATGTGCCGACCAAGCTCGGTTCGCGTGGTGCTCTTTCGGACGGGATGGGCAAGTGCAGTGGCCCCGGGGCTATGCCGGCCGTGACCGGCGGTCGATAGATGGCCAGCCCCATGTCGGTCATGTAGACGGTGTTCCCATGACGGCCTGTGCCCAGCAAGAAGTTTTCGGGCTTGACGTCGCGGTGCAAGTAGTGGGCGGCGTGCAACGACTCAAACCGACGCAACAACTGGTCAGCCAGCATCAACGTCGTCTTCAGGGAGAACTTCTCGCCACAGTAGCAGAACAGGTCTTCCAGGTTCGGTCCCAGCAGCTCGAACACCATCATCTGGAAGCTGTCCTGCGAGCCATGCCAGAACACCTGGGGAAACCCCGGCTTCGCCCGGAGACTCTGGTAGACGCGGATCTCTTCGTCGAGGAGCGAAGGATCGACCTTGCAATGCTCCAGCTTGATGGCGACCTCATCGCCGGTCTCTGCGTCGCGTCCTGTGTACGAGTCAGCATTACGTCCGTTGGTACAATAGACGTCGTGCTCACCCAGGTAGACTTTGCCGAATGAGCCTTTCCCCAGCAGATGCACGAGCTGATATCGATCTGCGATGCGCAGAGCACGCATCCGGTCGACGAAGTCACTCATGAGAAGGAGGAGTACACGGTAGTTGTGAAGAAGACGTTGTGCTCAAGGCAAGATAGGGCGAAGCCAAGGTTCAAGTGTTCCCTCGGCTAACCTGCCCTGACAATCAAAGAATGAATGCCGAGAAGAATGCGCCTGCGCTGAACCTCGGACTCCTCACTCCATATCTACCACATGCAAACACAACCACCGTCTCAATACTACACGCATGGCTACGCGCCATGCACCTCCACCTGCACAGAAGGCCCGCACGTCGACCGTGCATGAAGGAACCCTGAGGGCGACTTCGACCACGCAGGACCAATCGTTTCGAGCTACGCATGCTGGCGTCTGCCAGCCTATGCATGTCTCTGCAGGAAGCGCCGACCGACCTGATACGCTAACGTATCGACTTTGACGCGGCACAGATGAGGGTCGATGGGGGGACTTTGAGCGCCGATCGATGAGACGACTCAGCATACAAGATGTCGCACTCTCACAGCCGTCCGTCACCCGGTCACTCCTTCTCCTTCATGCCTGCGGTCGACCACAGTCCATCCTCTCGCAAGCGACGCGCTCCCTCTTCATCTGACCACGCTGCTGACGAGTGTCGTCCTCCCTCCCCGAAAAGACACAAGCCTTCGCCCTCTGCTCATCGCCATACCCAACCGAGCCCTGACTTCTGGGATCGACTTTCGCAAGTCCAGCTCAGCCGGCAAGCCCTGCGAGAGTTTGACCACCGGACACGAAATTGCAGAGATCGAGCCACTCCTGCTCCTTCACCTGCATTGCTTCTCGAGCTACCTGAGGAACCTGATATCAAGCGACTCCAGCGATTTGCCCGTCGTGGTGGTCCTGTCCTCACACATCTTCGTGGTGTAAGTCGAACTGCCACCTCCCAGCTTGCATACCATGCTAATGTCGGACCACAGTTTGCACTTGCTCCTTTTCCGATGAGTGCCGCCAGCGGTCAAAGTCTGAAGCGATCATCGGCCTCTAGTCGCACGAGATCGACGAAAACCTCAAAGACGACGCCCTACAGTGGCCAGTACGAACAGGCCTTGATCGACACACACGTCTATCCTGAAGGCCATGATTATGCGGGCGAGGACGCGCCTGTCCCTACAAACTACGAAGACATCTTGCGGCAGCTGGGCACGGATAGAGCATCACTGTCCCCATCGCGCTTTACGGACGAGGACTTTAGACACTTCAAGCGGACCAATGCCCAAGCGCGTAGCGAAACGAGGATGATGCAGAAAGTACTGCTCGGCATCAGCGGCCGAGATGATCGTTGGAAGACTGAGGCGGACGTCGAGTTCAACCACATCAAGCCGTTCAACAAAGGCCTCGCGGCAGCCAAGCCCGACCTGTACGACGGAGTTGCTGCCTCCAAGGTTGACAAGACAGTGCGCGATCAGCTCGGTGACCTGATCATCCCATCCACGAACACCACCAACCCCATCGCACCCAATTTCTTCTTCGAAGCCAAGAGTGAGAAGGGTCGCGCCGATGTGGCCAAGAAGCAGGCGTGTCATAATGGAGCGATCGGTGCCCGAGCCATGCAAAGCCTACAGAACTATGGGGCTGACGAGGTGGTCTACGATGGCAAGGCCTATTCTTTTACTACTACCTATCTCGATGGACAATTGAAGATGTACACCTCGCATGCAACAACGCAAAAGACCACTGGGGAACAGGCTGAATATCACATGACACAGGTCAAGGCATTTGCAATGACGAGCGATCGAGAGACATTTCAGAAAGGCGCCACCTACTATCGCAATGCCCGCGACCTTGCTGGCGCCCAGCGAGAAAGCTTCATCAAGCAGGCTAACAGGCGTGCGGCTCAAATGCCGGTCAATACCCCTGCCAGCACCCACGTCAGCAGCCATACGTCTCTGTCCATGTCGGTGCCTCTGGAGGGCGACTCAGACACCTCGGTCGATGAGCTGGCCTTGAGTCCAGCCCGTTCCAAGCGTTCTCGGCATGGGTCGACACAAACGAGACGATGTGACCCAGTCGTGGCTGCAGCGATGCCAGGGTCACAAGAGTTGGTCGGCACGCAAGGCACGCAAGGCACGGAAGACACGGACACCAGCTTCCGCACAAGTCGATCCCAGCAACAGACTCCATCTATCGCACGGCCACCAACAGAAGTTACGACCTACCCGGCGAAGCTGAAGCAGAAGCTTGGGCGCTCGTTCGAGCGAGGGGAACAGCTGGTGTTTGTGCCCGATGAGGAATGGCAGCACGCCACCATGTCAGGTCGAGCAGCGTGGTTCAATGACCAGTACCATGTATATTGGTTTTCCTGATTGATCTGCAAGAAGCGTTCTGAACTAAGTGCCGTTCCATTGTCGGAACTGACAATGATATCGAGAAAAAGAGAGGGAAAAAGTTGTGTCCTGCTATCTAGTGTCGGTAGACCCAGCCTGTCATCATCTCCGTGCGCTTGCTTGTTAAGTAATGCATCGCCGTCTTCCAGTCTTCGTGCCAGGAAATTGAACACTGTCGATGCCTCAGCTTCCAAATTGGGCATCGACAACGGTGTCACTATATATGTCACCAGGTCAGAGAGCGTTGCTTCCTCACGGAACCGCGGCACCATGTCAACTCAAGGCCCTCCTGCTCCTTATGAAATGGTGTACACAGTGGCCGTTGCCCTAGACCGTGCTTCTTCCACCGGTCCCAATGCTGTAGGATCAATTCGATGCCCACGTCGGTGGTCATCCTCTACTAGCAGTGCCACTTGGTGTGGGTGAAGCCCCAGGGGCTTGAGAGCTTAGCGCCGACGCGATGTGGTTCGACGCAGCAATGGGTTCTCAACGCGGACGCATCAGTCTTCGGCATTCACAAGCAAAATTTAGACGATCTCCTCTGTCTCGGCTACGATGTTGCTTCACTATGTGCATACTGGGCATGTACGTTCCTCTTCGATGTATTCGACTCCCCGCCAGGTTCGGTCATCTTCACCACGAATCGGGGGATCTAGAGGCATGCACAGCCCTGGCCCCGAGGGGTAAGGCCGGGCACATAGCCGAACATATCACTGTCGTTCCAGTTGCAGTAGCTTACACATCTCCCCTAGCCAGGTCTCTCAGCTCCAAAAGCGAGTGGATTCCGATGGTACAGTCACATGACTGTCAGCTGCTCGGTAAGTTTCGACGGCACGCGATACAGCAAATGTCATGTGCAATCGTCTTTGGTCATTGTCTTCTCTGGTAATCTGAAGTTACACTGGTGTACCAGCGCGGACTAAGCCACACGCACCTTGTGCCTCCTGAAGAGGAGCTGAGTTCGAGCAACAGCATGAGTAGGCCTATGCTAGTGTTGCTTACGCTCAACGAGGGTAGAACACTCGTGAAGTAAGGAATGCCGGGCAGCTACGGTGTCGGGTAAGCGCGGACCGGTCAAGGTTGCAGGTCATGTCTGAAAACATATCGGGAGCCGACTCTGGCGAGATGAGGTGTTTCGACCATGTTCGTGCGGTGGTCAACGCGCTCCGAGGTCACCACATCAGCAACAAAGAGAATGTCATTGGTGTCGTAGTAGACCTCGAGTTCTGCCGTGATGAGAATAGTGCAGCCTGTCCCACCAACTCCGCCTGTGGAGCAATCAGCTTCGAAACAGCCGAGCCCTAAGAAGTGCGACAGCTATCCGCCCAACCCAGCCCGTTCCGAACCGCCAGTCGTTTCCTTGTACCACGTCAGAGGGAGAGGTATGCGAGCGACGGGCAATACGAGAGCAATGCCCTGCCTCCTGAGATTCCACGCATCTGCGAACCTCACGGTGCGTGGGAACACCCGAGGCTGAGATGCGAACGTGAGTTCGATGTCCTCTCCGCACACCGTCCACCGTCGGAGAGTGGCTCGGGTCTCGCCCACGTCAAACCATTTTCCCTTACACAGTGCCAGCAACGCGAGGGCCGCATGATGCCCGACCTGCTTCCAGTTCGACTCGGAGGAAAGGTCCCACCTCTTCAACATCAGCTCAAGCTGGTCCTGAGCAATCTTACAGTGAGCCGACCGATCACTGTCCACGGCGAGGTACTCGTGGGGCCGACACACCCCGAGATCTGAATGCTGATAGCTGGGGATGGACTTCTGGAAATCTTGGACTCTCAATGCCACTGTGTCCGCCGGTCGAATGATCAGCCATGTGTCCTCGTACAGCGATATCGCGTGGTCGACGATCGATAGGGTCTTGATCTCTCCTTCCACCTTGATGCGCCTGTTCGATGGCCGCGGCATATCGCGGTGGAGCAATTTCGTTGGCTCGCAGACGGGAGACGGACCAGCTGGCATCTTGTAGGGCTCGATGTCACACGAGAGCGGCTGCGGCATCCGTGTATTGGGGAAAGATTGTCGATGTGAGCACTATATCGACTGCTGGCACTTGGAACAAATTGCACTTTGCTAAGTCAGTCTTGACGGTTTTGTGTATGGGTAGGGAACGAACGACCAATACCCGTTGCACCTAGGCTTCCACTCACAGACTTGCTCCCGCCGACATTTACAACAATAACGGAACGGCGAGCCGCATTGGCTGCACGCGGCTTTTGTGTCCTTCTCGACTCCAGCAGTCCCCTGACGAGAACACACAGTGCAGTGGACTGGAACTCGGCACCAAACCGGATAGTGCCTTACTCTTGTACTGCGCGCCGGTGAGAACATGGCCGGAGAGTGTGCAGACTGGGGCGGGCGTTATGAGGGACATTTTCTGTGGCGGTCTGTGGCCACATTTGACGCGGTCGTGACCCATGACACGTTGCTAGCACAGTGAGCGCGCCCACCCATCACACAGGCTGGTGTTTGGCGTCCACTCACACGATAAGATAAGTGGCAGGAAGGGTAGGCAGGGTCTGGGTTGGACCTGGCCTCCATTACTCAAAAGCCCGTCGTATCCTCATGATCTTGCGTAGTCTTCATCACGTCTGAAGCGTCACCTCCAGTCATGGATCGAGAGAACCACCTTCACGCGGTCGAAAGCAGCATAGCATATAAGCAGCGTGAGCTTCTCTGTAAATGTGTGACAGAACACTTGCACACAGACTCGGGGGCCGATCAACAAATCGAGCCGGAGCATGAAGAAATCATCGCACACGATAAGCCTCTCTACGAATATGCTTTGCAGCAATTGCGCACAAACGCGGGTGCCCATCAAGAAGTCGAGCCGGAGCGAGCATGCATCGTCGGACATGAGCGAAGCGAGCGTCTTTACGAACCCGTCCACATGGACTTTGACCACTCCTTTGCCGCAAGAACCTGGCGCCTCGGACATGACGGTCACGTAGCTAGCAGAGAGAACGGAGGGTACGACATGCTCATGACTTCCGCGGATCGAAGTGCTTACACCTGACTAGATACCAGCGTAGATCACGCGCGCATTACGAGCCAGAAGACAGGAACCAGTCTTCCACCTTGAAAACAAAAACAAGAGAAGTACGGGAAAGCATCGACGCAGTGCTCGCAGCGGCTGCAGAGAGGGAAGATTTGGAAAGGCGATCACCAGCCTGCCGAGTTGGCCGCTAGCCCAGCCATCTGATGTCGAGTGTCTAGCTGTTGGTGGACATACGTGCCTGAAGGCGTTGTTTCGCCGAAGCTTCAGAATCGGCTACGACGCGTGCAAAGCAGATAGCAGCAACGTGCCTGATGAACCCAACCATCCCTGTCAGCCTAAAATTTTGCGTGGCGCGTTGTTTGCCTTCACAGTTGCCACACCAAGATCGATCACAGGACCTTCATTGACAGCCTCTGTGTTTCTCTCGATTAGAGGAACGCGTCGACAATCACTCCATTGAGTTTACCTCACGCTCGACCTGAATGCTACGCCTCAAACATTGGCGTGCTTCTCCAACATGGGACGACAAGTGCATAAAAGACAACATCGCATCCGAGCAGTCTACTTCACTTCTTGCCACCATACTCTGGCCCAAGAGAGGGCAACCTAGCATCATCAACTTCCGGCACAACCCCCAGCGATGAGCCTTGCTATCAACCATGTCCAACCACGAGGGACCGTGGACGGTTGTTCACGTAGCTCTTCACGACACGACTACCTCGCTACAACACTCTCCCCACAACGAATACTCCCTGTATCTTCACGGTTGCTATCCGACCATCGTAACGGATTTTCTGCTGACAATTGAGAAGACAAGCGATCTTCACCAACAGCTAGTGTGGGCTTCGTGTAGCGCACATACTCAGGGCTATTGGAAGACCTTACTTAGCCTCAACCGATCATACAACGACGGTATCTTGAGCAACTATGACAGCAAAGTCGACTATGTTTACCTCATGGTTCGTGGACTCATGTGCCCTCCAGTACCCTGGTTCTACATGACGCCCAGCAATCCGGTGCTTGCCAACCTCACCCGTCCTCCTGCTCGGTTGAGGTTGCCCATGCTGCCGGATACATCAAAGGCTCTAGTGGTCACCGAGCTCAACAACGGAACATCGTACGAAGCTTACGACGAGAATGAAGGTGGCGCAAGCAGTGAAAGTGACGATGAAGGACGATATGAAGACGAAGATGGCGCGAGCGGCGAAAGTGACGAAGACAAACATGGCACAAGCAATTCAACTTAATACGGTGCCCCTTCTATGCCAGACAATGAAACGGGAAACTCTTGAGCCGACTAGAGTTGCTTTTCTAAGGTACAGTTCAAAAACGAAGCGATGTGATTGGGAAGCCTTGTGCTAAATGTGAAGCGTTTGTACCCGTTCTGAACATAGACAAGCTAGACGATAGAGATCCGTGCTCCTGTTCTCTCTGCCAGTGATCAAGCCTTTCCCGCAAGGCATTGTTTCTTTCCTGCTACCTGTTCGGTGCGCCCCTAACCAAGCAGACGCATAACAGCGGCGGCTGTCGGCGGCTTAGAGCTTCCGTCTCCCACCGCCAGGAAGGCAGCACATCAAGCCCAGGGGAAAAAGGGAGCTGCACAAGAGGTGAGAAGTGGTTAACATATACCAGCAGAAACGGTGACAGATATGGTTAGGAGTCGCTGAAGCAACACGATAAGACTGGCAAGGTGTCCGTCAAAGCATTGGTTGAAGTCTGTGCTCCTGCCCTGCCCTGCCAGCCGCAGCTCACTAATCCACCGGCAGATCCCAGTACTGCCATGAACAAGTGACGGCGATAAGACTGCTTAGCTCTGACCAAGGCCTGGTGGGACAACGATGATATCACTCATGTGACCATTCTGCCCGCTTCTCAGGCCCTGGAGGCGGCGGAATGTGTGTCTTTCATGTGTCTGAGAAGAGCATTCTTCCTCGTGTAGGATTTTTCTTCGTCACACAGCTTGCATGTCAGCCGGACCAAGCTGTGAATCGAGCGCTCGTGTCTGTGCAGATCGGACACCCTCGTGAACCCAGTCTCGCATGGCTGGCCGGTCTGAGGATTGATACGATCACAACGATTTCGTGAGTTGAAGGAACAGATGAGACCGAGTGCTTTACAGGCAGTGCAGCCCTGGCTTCTTCCATCACACTTGCTCCCCGTTCGAGATTTGCATTGGTCACAGGTTTTCATGCCTGTAAAATCGGTGTCATAATGACAGTCGCGGTTCTTGCTCACACACCGGTCGCAAGGCGTATCGCCGTCACATCCCGCGTTCAGCTTCCTGCATGGAACGCACCGCAGCATGGTGGGGCCGGCCAGTGTACAGTCCACTCGGCCGTCGGTGCATGGTCTGCACGGCCACAGTTGGTCGCAGTCCATGCCCGCGCGGTGGCATGGAATGCAAGTCTTCAACGACCGACGCCGACACACAGCGTTGCTGGATGCACAGGTTGAGCAGACAGCGCTCCGGTCACATTGTTCGCGCAGCACACTGCACAACAAGCATGTTACCGCAGTGATGTTTCCGTTCATCCTCGTGGCCTCCATCGTCGTCGAGTCGGGTTTACTGTCTGGTTACAACGGCCGTCGAAGTTGATGAAGCCTGACCAAGCAACGACGACGAGGGCAAGGGATAGTGCTGGAGATGAAGTAGTCTGATCAAGTGGTGCCACATGAAAGTTCGTGGTCTAGCTGCGATGTGCTCGTTAAATATCTTGTTTTGCTGCCCAAAGTCTGGCGGCAGCAGGCTTAAAGCAGACTAGGGGTGACGCACAGCAAGACATGTCTCGCCATGTACCATACGTATCGTCGACTTCTTGGCCACCCATCATCATGAGTCTGTCTCACGGGGAAGGTGCTCTGGTTCGTGTCTTGACAGGGGTCGCATTCGTCACGGTTCACTGACAGCCAACGAAACCAGCCAATGCAAAGCACTAGAGCAAAGGGCTGGGCAGCAGTGGCCGAAGCTTAGTAAAAAGCCACAGCAATGGCTGCGTCTCGACGCGTGAACCATGATGTGCTCCAAAACTGTCTACAGCATGACAACTGTTCCCACGTCTGACCCTTTGGCTCTACTGCATCACGAGTTGCTCTACTCTGGCCGGTTGTCGAGTCTAGATAGGTGGTCGAACGGGATACGATGGAACCCTGGTGGTCTGTCTCTACAACGACCTGCAACACCAGTAGCGTGTTCGCTTGGAGCTCACGTCCACAATCGCTTGGCACAGTGAAAGACAGCGCGCTGGTGCTCGGTCCTTGCACCAATTTGGGGAGGCTTCAGATCTCGTGAGATCGACGACCAACATCTGCTTTCCCAACATAAAACGCTCATGAGAATCGACACACAGTGAAGCAACGTGTTGAGATCAATTCGTGTTGTGACCACTATCATGATCCCCGTATTATCGGCGACATCGTCTCAGTCACCCAGTGTTTGCAACGACGGCAGTAACACCACGAAGCTCTCTCCGAATGGTCTCCCGGAAGGTCAGAGCTCCTGAAGTTCAGCATCCGCGGCAACGACATCGCATGCGTGCACCTCACCGAACAACAATCAAGAATGTACTGATGTCCTTTTGCCTGGATGCCAAGCATCGTTCACGAAGCTGGCATACCATCCGATCTGTTCGTCTCTTTTTGCCGGCACGCACTCGAGTCAGTCCAATCCGAGCCAGACCGTGCATCTCTACTGTGCTACTGGATCGCCAGTGCAACAACACACGTCTCCGCGTATCTCTGGCGTATCCGTGGTTTCACTACGCTCGCGAAGCCGACCTTACCGCAGTCCAGTACGGTATATTACACGTTCTTGAACTTTTCTAATCGGCAGATGCTCGTGTCTGCCCTTTGCAGCAGGCTCGCGGGGCTATTACCCGGAAGCTCTGTGGGTCACTGGCCAGCCATCTACATGGATTCTGACAAAATGGGAAGAGCTGAGGGTAGGCAACACGGTCCTGTTGGCGTTTGAGAGCGCGACCTCGAAGCACAAGTTTATGTTGAATATGCTGATCACAGATCTGAGAGGAGCTTGCGGTATTACGTTCCAGGACGATTTGATGCTTCCATTTCCACGAGTCCGTTGTGACCACCTGTTCCAAGTTCCTCAAAAAGGTCCAGACCCTGGGTGTATCGCAGCAATGGCAGAGTTCGACCTGAAGATCCAGAATGCCGATGCTGGTGTCCCCGGTGCCGAAAATGCCGACGAGCTTGGTAGCTGTGGGGCGTCTCCTTCATCTTCGTTCGGAGACGTGCAGGCCATCGAGCGGAGGCTGGAAGAGGTGGAGACCAAAGATGACTGTGATAAGGAATAGCTACACGACTAAGGTATTGGTTGATGAACACCTGAAATCCGTGCGATGATGGTGAACGCTGATTGTATGTTGGTTTGGCACCAGTCTGATCTTTGCCATGTGCTGTTGTTGCGGATGGTTCTCGTATATCTGCGCTCATATCCCCTTTATTTGCTGCACGGCGCTTTCCGGAACTGCCGCCATAGCTATTGCTACTCAGATGGAACAACAAGCTACGCCGCTTTCGCTTTGACTCGTGTAGACCTTCTCCCTCTCACTCTCGGTGTGCTTGGTTCTTGCCATGGAGTTTGGCTTCAGCTTCTTCGTTGGTGGGGTCATTTTAGGCGTGGCCAGCCTGGGTACCTGCTGTCTAGAGCAAGTGCTCTCTCCCACACACTAGCGTTTTGCTGATGAGTGAATTGGGTTGTGTATCTCGTCACCGTGAGCAGAGATATCAGGTGACGGATACCTATGCAGCGTGAACAACCACAAGTTCATCTGGAAGCAGCATCGTGTGGATTAGCTTCCGACGATATCGTCCATGTGAAAGTGCTGGAAGCTGGTCTGGAATCCTGTTCTCCGGGTAGTGGATATGGTTGTGGTTAGCGTGGGTGTGATGAAGGTGGGGATAGCTGACCTGGAGCCTGGGCGGCTCTGGCCCCATCAAGCCGTCGTTCCTGTTGTTGTCGACGGTCAAATCTGGACATGGTGTTGCACAAGTGCGATAGTGTGTTTGACAAACAGTTACGACAAGCAGCCGGAGCACCAGTGAATATGGCCGAACGAAGGCCGTTCCAGCAGGTGTGACAAACTGAACCGGGTTAGTCGAGTCTCTGACGCGTACGTGCTTGGTGGTGGTCGACCCAAAGAAAAAGCAAGGAGGGCTGGGTGAAAGTGTACACCAGCCAGCAGTGATCATTGTTCTCGCTGGTTGACCAAACACAGCTGCTAGAGACCGGGATACATGCAGCCAGCCTCCGTCACAGTACTGGTCCAAACGGGGTTCCGGTACGAGTCAAGCTGACTCAGAAGCCACACTGTAGCTCGACGACAGTACGATCAATACCTCATTTCATACATGTGCGATCATGGACCAGACTGGATCAAGACACAAGGCGACATCTGAGCAGCCTGAGTAGGGAGTTGCGTATGTGGCCAAGGTGCGATCGTCTGATGTCGGACACGTCTATCGGCTGGGTGCGTCGGATAGACTGTCGGTCTGACCCGTGTGATGCGGAAGCAGATCACTAAATCGTGCGCTCTGATTTTACAGTACACCATGCCCGACACATCATTTGTTCTCTCAGCCCAAGACGCATATCTCCATGGGTTGTTGGCTGGATCTCCCGCTGGAGGTTCGCGCACAAATCCGGCAGCGTGTGTGGTCTTCGACGCGGCGGATAAGAAGGCAAGGTCTTCGAACGGCGCACAGTCAAGGCCTCACAGAGCCCTGGAATGGTGCAAGCTCGCAGGTCATGCGCTGGACACTGGTCGGTAAAGATTAGGCCTAAGTCGAGTTGGCGGACTTGTATCCAGTCTAGCGTTCTACTAGAATCTCGAATTGCCATTCTCTCTATACTGTATCTGACAACTCAGAATGATACACCTGCGAGCAAGAGCCCAGGTCCCGTACTGAGTCTTGCTAATTGTTGTCATCCTTGGATCGTCTGACTCCGTCGAGGGCACATCGAATATCGACGACCAGACGCAGACGGCCGAACCACGACCGCGGTCAGACGTGCGCAGGTCAGAGAAGCGTACCGGTCGAACGTCAGAAATGTCCTTGGTGGAGCGAACGTGGATGAGAGCACATGCTGCGGTGCTTGGTCAAGGCCGGGTTCGGTGGTTGAGATTCTTCGTCATCGCTTGGAACATTCTACTGAGAGGTGCGGGGAGCACCTGCGAAGCCGTCTCCACAGGGCCACACTCACGCTGTTTCCTCATGGCGCCATCGTTCCGAAGGGAAATGACCTGCCTTGCGGTGTCGTCTACTCTCGAGCCAGCTCGGCGTGCTCTTTCTTCAAGGCGATCCGTCGCTCCCACGAACGTGATTGCAGTCCCGCTTGCACTGTCTTCACTTCCCTTACCCATCTTTGTCCGTAACTCGCCGGTGGGCTCGCTGTGCCATCTTGGCAGAAGGTACGATGTATCACTCTAGCAGCGTGTTACACGAGTGTGGCGCTCTTGTGGGTGTGGACATGTTCTCTTCGGCAAGGCGCCGTGTGGTCGGTTCAGCGACCTTGGTCAAGCGGATGCACAGCCTTCCCTTGTTGACGAGGACGACTTTGTCCGGATACTGCTCTTCTCCCAACGTGTGTGCCCCATCGAGATGTAGCTTCTTTTGGTCAGAACGGTTGCGCTCGTACGAAAAATGTGTATCCCTGCGGTTCAATGATGCAGTTCATGTGGTGTGCTCATCCGTTTCTGTTTGACACACAAGTGCATTTGGTTTTCTTTGTCGCCGTACTCCTGAACTGACCTCGACCAGATTCGCTCGCAGCTGTAGGAGGTGTTGGAGCGATAGGGCGGCTGGAAGAGGTCCAAAGTGATCACGGTTGAGATTCGTCGGAGTGGTGCGGAATCGGACTGTCCAGCGTCTCGCGTTGCCTATTGGACGACTGGCGATAGCATATGTTCTGGCCCTCGGGGTGTGTGGTTCATCCATACTCCATACCTTGTAGCTCTTATCCACATCTGACCGGAAGTTGAAGCGAGCGGTATTCTTGTGGACCCTGAAGAGCATGTCGAAATCCTATCGGACGGGGTCATAGAACACTGTGAGAGCAGTGCTGTCGACGATGCGCTGCTTGCATCCAAGTTGTTGCAAGGAGCTTGTCTGCTAATACATGGCATCTACGGTTCGCCTCTGCACAATGATCACTTGGAAGACAGTTACACAGATCAGATAAAATTTGGCCCAATCGAGCCGTTCGTCAGCGATTTGCGGAATGTCCTAAAAAGATTGAAGTTCGCAGGAAAGGCGCTGTCTCAAGATGGAATGTTTTCTCTCTGCATGGCTATCACTAAAATCATTTACGTCTTACGAGATTATTCGCTTGGAAGCAAAGGTGACGATAGCTCAAGAGACGATGACCTTGGACCTCAAGCTAGCAAACTCACCTCAGCCTTTCAGGACGATACGTTGTTCGGGATTATGGAACGCGCAGGAAGCGGGCGTCGGGACTGCTCCAGTGACCTGTTTAAGGATCGACTCCGCTGCTGGAATTTGTCAGATCAAGACGGGGCAGTCGCGGAGGGTACCGCAGCACATGAGATGTGGGTTTTGGCGAAGCAGTATACCGGACTAACGCGAATGGAGATTTGCTTGTTCTGGAATCTGTAGGTCGAAATACTATGCGTAACTCTGACGACTCATGCTGGTGGGGATGTGCCAAGGGTAGTCCCCAGAGACCATATCTAGCGCAACCCCTGAGGGGCCTTTGCAGTATCCACAGGAATCCCGGCCTCCTCTTGAAATCCCACGATGGCTTTTCCTTCCGTCCAAATGCGTCCAATTGGGACTGTTCAGCGACGAGGGCATACAGGCATGGTGATCGACGAGGTCCGTCTCTGCTTCATGAGGAGAATTATGCTTCAGGACAGTCGAGGTGGCCAGCATCCCATGAGCATGAACGGCGACGTGGAATGGTCGAGGTCAGTGGCCATGCAGGGTGGCTGCGAACCGAGCGGAACACAGGAGTGACGGGATGCTAGAAACCGTGTGCGGATGGCCCTATTCGTGGTGTCGATGCACGCATCGGAGCATCGGAACGTTGGAGCTTGAGAAAGAGGCCGTGGTAGGGCCTGGCGCCTGGGACTAGCGGCGTCAGCCAGGCAGGCACCACGTGGACTTGCAGACATTGGTGCCTGGTGGCGGCGGTCCGTAACAAATTCACGGGCGCAGTTTGTGCCAGCTCCCGCAGCTTGGGTGCGAGGGACGCCCACATTATGTCAACTCGAGATTTACTGATACTAATGCTTGCATTCCTTCCACTACCTAGCGATGCTGTATCACTCATGAGCAGTGCCGCGTCACTTCGTGATGATCGGTCTTACCGGCCTGTCTACCCAGAATACCGCAGACGTTCGTCAAGGCACGTTGCTGGAGCTCCAAGTGCTTGTTTTTCACGGTAAACGCTATCGTCGCTGCGACAATCCTCGTTTTGAAGACCTGATCCCTACAGTACCTGCGTGGACGCCCCAACGGACGAGATATGATACTGCCCGATCGAGCTGGTCTTCCTTCATTTCCAGGTCCAGGCGCAGGCGCAGACTGGAGGGCAAGAAGAGGGATCAACCATACCCAACGAGACGGCGATGAGCCAGCTTCCTGGGGAATCGAAACATTCTCGCAGCTGTACCTGACGGCTCGGCGGCACCGGTACTCCTTCAGCCTGCAACGAAGCTCTCACGCCAGTGTAGTGCTTAGGGGGCAGGTTGTTCCCGAGCGACAGACTGATGTGTTCTACAACTCGAGGCATGTCGCACGATGAATTCATCCGCTGCGCTGTTCTGCTTGCGTCGAGGCTGGTGCAAAGCTATGAAGTCGGTTCGGACACCGCTACGAAGGACGACTATGGAGTACTAGCCGTGATGGGACGCAACAATGCAGCCAAAACAGCGACCACTGAGGGGCTGAAGGGTTCCCAGAACACGGTAGCATTGATCTCCAGCCTGAAAACGGCAGGCACGGCGATCTGAGCCTTCACACCGCCGCGTGAGTGTGTGTCGACGTAAGCGGAGAGACCACTGAGGTCCGAGGCTGGACCGCATCATCGCGCCTGCGTAGGCAGTGAAGCCGACATCCATATCGATCTCGGTCGAGAAGGCTGCAGCGGTGCCACGCATATCCGGTACATAGACATTGGCGACAGAGGGCACCACCGATCTGTGACGGTGTCGTACCCTGCCTCGGTCCACTCCTGTGGTTCATGCCCACTACCGTCGCGAGGACACTGCTCGACTGGCAATTCCACTGGCTTCTGTCGCTGCTCCTCAAGGTCGCGCCTTGGCTGCCCATCAGTTCTTGCATAGTTGGGTGGCTCCAGCTGGTGTGGTGCACCCATGTGTTCCGCTTCTGGCAGCATCAATCCTGATACGTCCGCTGTTGACTCCGGACGAGCTCCACCGGTCCCACTCGTGGTTTTGAGGTTCTCGTAGGACGGACTGCGATGTACGATGTAAGTTAATCTGCCAGACGCGGTCAACGTAAGTGGGTCCACAACGTGCTCGAGTTTGAGCTGGTGACGGTGTTCGGACACGCCATACACGAAGGGCGCCGCCCGTCGTCGTAAGTTCGAGGGTGTCTTGGTCGAGGCTGCTCAATCACGAGGTGGATGAAGCATGTCCGGGACCTGATACGTCGAAGAGGTGGGCGGGGTCAAAGGAGTCGAACAGAAATTGGTGGTATGTGGTATTTCGGTACACTGACTGACCTCACGATTGCGGTTCAGCCACGTGGCCAACACTCCTCTGAAAAGCGAGGCT
>NMUC01000136.1:0-28615 GCA_002319055.1 Knufia petricola | reverse complement strand
ATTCGATGGACTCCTCGCAAGACTCTTCTGAGGGTCTCCTAATGACGCCTGGCCGTGCTTCTGAGACGCAGTAGGTTCTGCTTTCGAGATACTGACGGTGTCGTTCACAAGAGGTCGCAGATCGAGCTTGATCTTCTTGGTGTTTGATCGAGCGCTCGACCCGAGCGGCCTTTCCCTTTTCATGGCGGATGTGCGTCTGCGAGACTCGGCGCCAGCTGCTGGCTTCAAGATCCCGGATGTCGATACCATCTGTGTGTCTTCGTTACCACTCGATTCCCGGTTGTCCTCACCGCCACTGTGCACATCGTCGTCCTGCGCGCTGTCCGTCTCACTCGGACCCTGCTGCATTTCGTCCGGCTGCCGAAACGCCATGTGCTCGTTGAGTATGGGGTGGCCCAGGCAGCTCGCGGAACAGCCAGCATAGCCGGTGATACTCCAGCCCGCTGGAGCGTAGTTGACCGCCTCGCCCAGCGTCGAGCCGATACAGAAGCCTTGGTGATACGCTCCCGGCAAGACCACTACCACCTCGTTGGGATACTGTCGCAGGGTGACTGCGCTGGCACCCCATTCTGCCAGCGTCCGAGGGAGCACCCACGTCGAACAATGGCGCAGACTTTGTGCGCAAGTATATCGGTGTTTCCAGATCGACTTGTGCTCCTGCTCGACAAGTGACGCATGACGAGGAGCCACGATCGTCCACACCTTGCATCCATAGTAGAGCACGTTTAGCGAGAAGAGATCACAGTCCTCCTTGTGTAAAGCGAACGGCGCTCCGAAATGGGCATCAGACTTGTAGCCAAAAGGGTGATGCAGACCGGGCACATACTTCGCCGTCCTGTCCAGCTCGTTGCCTGGGAGTCGCCAGATCGGAGACTGCTCGGGGAGACCGAGGTCATGTCGATCTGGGGGTGTCTTTGCATCGTAGTCGGTACAATACACGACTCCATCGAGGCCCGACTCATCCTCCAGGGTTGCTTCGAACTGTTCCAGCGCCTGCGCCACCATGGTTTCTACAGGATCAGGCACCATGCGCAGCGAGGCTCGTTGAGGCTTTCGACTGAGCTGGAAGACTCCTTCTGTCTTCTTCGTGGCGGCAAAGACAGAGACGGGACAGTCGTCACTGTCCACCACGTCAAAGTCTTGCGGCATGTCCTCGGGCAACACCACCGTGAACACACCGGTATTTTCTGCCCCGAGTTCCTTCGCACGAGTAAGGAGCGAAGGGAAGTTGAGGTACTGTGCCTTGGTCGGATAGAGCCGGAGGACATTCTCTTCCGTGTCCGATCTGATCTCCTCGGTCGATGCAGCTGTATTTTCTTGTGCTGCTGTAACCGAGGGCGGTGGTGGTGGTGATGCTGGAACATGCGCCGAGTCGACAAGAGGAGAAACTCTTATCGAAACGCTCTCAGGACTGGTGCCATCACCACGGATAGGCGTTCGAAAAGTGTTATCGGCTGGTTCTGCCGCGCTGCCAGTGTGGAGCACAGGCTCAATAGCCTGTGCCTGCGCACTCGCTTTCGCCAGGAGGTCCAGTCCACAAGGCGCACTGACCGTGCAGCTCTCAACACTCTTATCAGATCTTGTATCCACCTTCCCGGTGGCAACCGCAATCTCTTGTAGCTCTCGCAAAAAGTCCTGCACTGCTTGCTGAAAGCCACGGACCACGATTCGAAAAGGAGGAGGATAGTCGTCAGGATCGACCGTGATGCTGTCGATGGTCGTGTGAGGCCACTCGACGGCGTTTCGAATGAAGCTGCGGAGCCGCTCTTCCTGGTCCAGCTGGTGCATCACGACGCGCAAACCGAGACACGTCGTCCGTGCCACTGCGTTTCTCAGAGAGAGGTGAAAATATGCAAACCGCACAATAGCACTTTCTCACCCGCCACATTGGTTGTGGTAATTTGTCCAAACCTTCTCCCCTCACCATCTTTTCGGACCTCGGAAATGGTGTGTTGTGGAGCGAGCACATTGCAGGCAGAATTGATATAGGATCTAATGATTTAGAGCAGTCCATCGCGCAAACTTAGCTCAGAAAAAACCGATTGACACGTCAGACTAGCTGTGCGACCGGGTTTGCGCATCACGCGGCGAAGATTTCTAGTCTCAATGCACGTGACTTGCACTTGGCTGCATGGCGCAGATCACGCGCAGGATCTCCCCACGAAACCGTTTCAGAACTGGTCTAAGAACAGCAAACCTGTGAAGGTTGCCGTCAGAACCCG
Source organism: Knufia petricola (assembly GCA_002319055.1). Taxonomy (NCBI): domain Eukaryota; kingdom Fungi; phylum Ascomycota; class Eurotiomycetes; order Chaetothyriales; family Trichomeriaceae; genus Knufia; species Knufia petricola. The sequence goes on along the minus strand of NMUC01000136.1, from coordinate 26,393 downwards.
TCGTTATCACTTCACCAACATTCGGCAGCGAAAACTTAGCCGAGGTCACACGTAGTTTCGCAACTTCATCTTCTCACAACTCTATCTCGCTCCGTTCGTGAGATGGCTTCTTGTTAGCATGTCCAAGGCCAACTCTTCGCTTGCTGCGCGGCATCCTTGCCGCATACCGAAGAAAGCATGGTCGTCAACGCCATAGCTCCTAGACGAAAATCCTGATAATCAATGCATCAGTCGATGAATTGGCCTGCTGATCCGACGAGAACAGTGGTCAAGCAATGTAGCCTGGCTAGTAGGACCAGCGGCCGAAGCTCCAACACAGAACGGAAACTGCTTTCACTGCTTTGGTGCCTGAATTGCTCAAGGCTGACGCAAAGGCGAACATATGGCTGCTTTGCAATTATTCTTGTGGAAACACATGCTAGTAGACTCCCTGCTCTTGCCTCATGGAGGCAGCAATTCACGCTCGATTCATGTCTCTCGGTTCAGGTAGCCTTAGGAGCAATGGAATTAGCTATCAAACTTCTTAGACCAACGAAAAAGACGGAGATACAGGACTGAGATGCTTTCTAGGACGACAGTGTACTACCTAGCTTAAATAGTCCACGTGATCAGGCACTCAGACAATACAATACGGACGAAATGCACATACCAACCGTTTCCCACCAGGCGGACATTGTCGACGGTCGAACGCGGACACATGATTGTGGTTGAGATGCGGATGAGTGAAAGCCACTATCGGAGATGGTCAGTTTCACTGGTGGGTCCTGCTCGGACTGAGTGATCACCAGATATTAATCCTGCCAGGACCAGAAACACGCGTGGTAACATCCTTACAGATTCCGGTAGGATGATCTTGCGAGCACAATTGTTCCTCGACGACTACGACATTGATATACGCACCTCTTGTAGATATAACCTGTAGACCAACCACAGGTTGCGGCGGCCTCGACCGGTTGCGGCGGTCAACCAGAAAATCCTAGAGATCCACCGCCCACACACGACGGCATGCGGTGATAAAGAGGTCTGCATGTTCGACTACATGGTATTTGGTAGTAAAGATGATGGCGTGGGGTATGGCTGTGAATGCTGCATGCTTCATGCCCTAGGGATGGGACAGATGCACCACTTTCGAGGTTGCGCATACATGACCTGAAAGCAACCACGTAATTTATGGGTCTTTCTCTCGAAGCAAAGTTGATGCTACACCACCTTCAGCGTGATGCTTCGTCCACAAGTACACCAAAGTCTTCCACGAGAAGTTGTTGCTGCATAGCATGAGCGTGCCGCGGGCAACCATATGTTCAGATCTTTCCGAAGAACGGATTGCTGTCCAGCAGAAGGACGCCATCAGAGATCATGATGCTCCACTTTGCCTCGAGAAGTGGTGCAGGTGCCTGACCGTGATGCCCGTCCGATAGGGATGCTGTACTGGTCCGCCAGTGAACGAGAAGAGCAGGTCACCTGGCTGTACTGTTCCACCCAGAAGTCGAGGCTGTCTTCTCCCTGGTCTGATCTTGCTCCCACCGGATATCGTAGCTCTCTGCTGCGTGCTGCTATCGTCTCTCCTCCAACCCGCCGAGGCCACAGGGTGTTATAGGTTATGACTCCTTCCTACAGTCGGCAGAGACGACGGGGAACAAGTAACCACAGAGCATCGCCTACAGCCATGACAAGCACCGTCGCGACCAACACAGCAATGCTAGGTGACGCCTTGTATAGCTCAGAAGCAGAAGACTTGCCTGATCAGAACCTAGCGCACACTGAAGGCTTGTCGTTCGGCTTGGAGGTGCAAACAGTCGCAGACAGTGTCCTGTACAGTTTTTCTGAGCAAGAGACGGCCCCAGACTTGGGAATGGCTTTCACAGAGTTGGCGGCTCAGCCGTCCATTGTCGCGAACCTGATGTTCTCAACAAACGTGATTGGTGGTGCCTTGCCGGGAGCAAACCACGACAGGGCCTTGGATGTGCTGCCATGGACACACTACGGCCGTGCGGCTCATTCCATGACTTGCGAAACAGTGCCACAGATCTCACGTCCGACACCCGAATGTATCTCCCCGCGCCGGCTTTGTCTGCAAGACTTTTCAGTCGCTGCCCCCAGTCCCTCGTCAGACACGTCCTCTTTCGCACTGTTGTCTCTAGGTGACGCCAGCGAACCAGAACGCACACTGTCCCCGAGACACGAGGTCCAGGTCAGCACTCCCAAGTCCGGCATTGAACGCAAACGACGGTCGCCATCCAGACTATGCTCAGGGCAACACGAGGTGGAGCGGGAGGCCGTCATCCCCTCGAACATCTTCCCTTGTGGCTTCCCACATTGTGTCGATCGACGTGGTCGACCGAAGCGGTTCAAACGCCGAGAGCATAAGAGAAGGCATGAAAAGACGGTGCACGGGCAGGGAGAGGCTACGTCGAGCTTTCGCTGCTGGGTCCAGACGGGAAGGAAGAAATGTGGGCGCGTCTTCTCGCGCAGTGACAACTACAAGGCTCATCTCCGCGATACGCACGGTCGGCGATCCAGCAGGAAACGCAACGCCTATGTTGCGACGCTGGACGAGACTTCGAGATACGCCGACATCGAGTGGCGTGGACAGCTCACCGCGGAAGGCTTGCCCATCGGCCATCCGAGGTTCCCCGACATTGGTTGAGTACTCAGCTATTCCAGGGCGTCAAAAGAACGATCCAGCCAGCGCCTTCCCACGAGCATCGATCTCTGCCGTTCCCTCAGGACTCAAAAGGCGTGGTGGTGCCCTATGATATGCCGAGATGTTCGTCGAGAGTGTGACCCATCCGCCAAACGCAGTTGTTCTAAGGACGTTACGACCCATGTCATCTCGATCCGCACTGCTTCCGCAAGCCGAACGCCATTCCACATATTCCAGAACTAAACGGTAGGCATAAATGCAAGTGTTCTTGAGTCACAGGTCCATCTTGCTGTCGTCACCGGTGACAACACAGTCGCTGGAGGTTCGGAGAAGGTCAAAGCAGCAGGGCGCATTGGAAACTTCAAGCACGCTGGTATTTATGCAACGAGAGTAGATCAATCAATATTGTGGAGATATTGGAAACTTTGGACATGATGCACGCTCCTCGAACAGCGTCATATCGGTATCGTGCCTAGCATCGACGTCATAAATCCTCCGGCCCAGTCGGCGATGACGTCCCACACGCCTTGCCCACCATCCGTGACCTTCATCTTTCTGCCATCCCTCCGCCGCACACGGACGTGTTCACCTTGACCGTGGCCTAACGGATATAGTCTGTGTACGTGTCGTGGCGTGGACGCGTGGTGAAGCTCCTCACCATTTCGTGTCTGCGAGGCGGCATAGCTGTCGGAGATATCGATCATGGCGTGTTCGTTCCACCGCTTCACCCAGTCGAACAGATCGAACAGTGCTTGTCCATGATTCTTTCCCCATGGGCATGACTCGTGATGGGCAAAATGCTCTCCTGGAACCTCGGCAAAGGGCGGGTGCTGGCACCGTGGAGCACCAGCAGGAAAGACGTATGGCCGGTCGAGCTGGCAATGATCGCTCGTGTCGAAGGTAATGTCATGTCTCGTCAAGGGATCCATGGTCTGGTAGATATCAGGAGTAGGGTAGGACATCAACATTCAGTAGCTGTCCTCCGACTGGCATCAAGTAAGCACATGTATTCACGATACCCCTTCAGGCCGATGGCCATCTGGACACCGACTCGGAGGCCTTCACTTTGGACCACCGTTGCCGTGTGGTCTCACGACCACGCGAGGCAGACTCAACAGGCGCAGACCATGATCAGTGGTTTGATCCACGATGCGGCACGCATGGTACTTGACCTCCTGGCGCGTAAGTCAGAAGCGTTCAGAGCCGACTGTCGTGCGCCGACGGAGGTCAGCTTGTGGCCATCCTCGAGCTACCATGAACAGATCCGCTCTCTGAACTGTCTTCTCACCTCGCTGACCAAGGTGAGAGGGACAGATCACGATGACCTTCAGCGATGTCAAGCTCGAAAGATCGTGGTGCTCAAAGACGGCGAGGTCGGAGCAGGAGACCGATGGACAAGAGAAGCACAAGCGCGGACGCGGAGACCAGTTCCTGGCTGAGCAGTTCGCTTAACCTGATGAGACGAAGCTAGACGGAGCGACAGGGCCCGACCACAAATGAAGTCACGTGCACCACCCACCAACCAATCAGGTCTGGATGTGACGCGCGACCGAGGCTGAGCCAGCCTGGCCAGTCTTGGTCACTGCGACCTCGAGAAGCAGCGTCTCTCCCGTCCGCATCTGGTGGAGGGAGGCACACTGCACCACAGGGGCGCACTCTTCATCTCTCATCGCGGTCTTTCTGCCGAGCACGAACTCTGCCTGCTATGCCGCGACCTGTCGATATGCCATGTGCAATATTCCCCCGAGCTGCGCCGCACGCAGAATATCCTCCGGAGCCGCCTGCCCACACTCTCTGGGACGTCTCGTGGCCATTGTGCAGCATGGGTGCGACTGAAGCCGTCGTTCGAAAGAGTGGGAGCAGGTACTGTATGCTTGCTATATAGACCACAGAAAGTGGCAACGGGCAGCCCGTGCACGCTTCTGTCATACCATCCCCCTTTCTCTCCACCGGGATTGTGCCTCACCCCGCGTGATCACCACGGGCGAACCATGGCGACCCATACTGTGCCTCTGGTCACCACCGCACTCATCATCTTCGCGGTGCTGTTCGTCGTGTCTGGTGTGTTCTTGATCGTCCACCGATACTTGGGCTACCACTACCGAGCGAAACTCCTGAACGACGTGGAGAAGGGGAGGACCAGGCCCACGGCGGCGGTCGAGGTTCCTCCGCGGCCGCAGCCGAGAGACTGCATGACAAGTCGTCCACAGCACCCGACCATCTCTCACACTCAAGGCCTCGGGAAGGACAGAAAGTACGACACCAAACCTCTGCCACTGCGCCCACCGCACCCACCGCACGCACAAAAGCCCGCCCCGACGGCCCGTGCGGTCCCACGCCGAGCAGCTCACGGTCCTGTGAGACTTGGATTCGGAGTCTATTCCGACCATCCGAAACCGTCCCCCGACCGTCCCGCGTTCGAGCAGAGCTACTTCAGTGATGACGACGAGGAGGACGACAACAGCAATAACAAGAAAGAAGAGGATGAGAAGGATATGGGAAGGATCAAGAGCTGGTTTCCACCGAAGCCCTTCGGGTCGAGAGCTTCTCGTTTGCCGTCACCGCTACAGAATGCAGAAACGCGGCGCGTGTCGTTACACAGGCCCCAGGTCGTGAAATCAGCGTCACGCCTGTCCCAGCGACTGTCCCAGCTCCGCTGGCCTCCGCCGAGAACGCACGTCGAGACGGCAGACGTGCCGATCGTGTCGACACCCCGCGATCTACGCATCGACCCACCGCCAGCAAGCCGTATGCTCGGGTCCCCCTTCCAGTATCACCGGCGACAGTCGTCCGACAAGCGAGAGACGGTCATCGGACCCGGTGACCAGCTGCGTCGTGTGTCTGGTGACACCCTCAAGCCGAGTCGAGAGCTTTTTGCGCGGCAGGACCCCGAGCAGCCAAACGTCATTTGAGCATCAACCCATGTCCACTATCACAGCAATAGCCAGACTGGATCTTCGATTCTCACGCTTCAGCGCCTACCAGGCCACGAGACTCAGTGCGGGTGTGTTTGCACTCCAGGCTGGTGGGTGGCTACCATCGACACAGGGCCACCCACCGTTTCATGAGTTGATCGGTCAATTAGCCACCTCACCAACGTTGGAAGTCTAAGGCTGCCGTCGTGGATGATTTCCATACAGCTGACGGTCGACAGCGCCATCTCGATCAAGTGTTGCTACACCAACATGTGGTCAAACTTGGAAATAAATGAACTGCCCCTATTCGATGCGAAGCACTGTTTGGTGCTCGATTTGACTTGCTGCGAAGTGGGGTATAGCTGTTGTAGACGTCTCGCCACCAGGGGTTGTCTCACTCGTCGTGTCAGGGCCTAAAGGCGATTCGGGCTCCGGCTCAGGCACTATGCCCGTCATGAACGCACTCAAGATAAGTCAACAAAGAACGCCCATTTCTCCCACCGACGAGCTCTCGCTGGCTTGATCTCTGAGAAGCTCTGACTTCTCTCGCTGAAGGATATCTCTTGGTTCGCTCGATATTAGGTCATACGACACCATGGTGCACGGTAAGTCAGGGCTTGGCAGGGCTGAAACAAACGAGGCTGAGACTAAAAAGCTGGAGCCTCAATCCCACGTTCCGAATCTGTGTAAGTATCCCAGTTGGCATCGATAGCAGTAAGCGACAAACGGTAGTATAAACTAGAATGTTGCAGGCTGACAGTGGTACCACGAAAGAGTCTCTTAGACCTAGTATTCAACGATATCTATGCAGTTCTTATCGCGGCAAAGGCTACGCGCAAGGGCTGCGGGTGTCCACGGCTTTCTGCCCTGATGCTCTAATCTTGGTGGACTCTTACATCAGACGCCACCAAAGAGAGTTCTCCAAGGAAACCTGTTTGTCGTACCTCAAAGGTGTTACAGTTTTCTCGAAAACAGCTGACGCTGATGAAAGGACTGTCAGATAGCGGCTGCAGGAGCATGTGTCCCGATGCTTTACAGAGTTACCGTCCAGCGACAATGGAGCAAATGGACTCAGCAACGGGCCATTCCGCAACCACGAGCGTTTGGGCTGAAATATTGCCGAGTCCTCGCGTGTGAAGTTGTTCAAGTTTAGTCGAACTTCCTGCTTGTCTTGCGCAAGCTCGTGGTTGACCAGGAAGCTGCTCAACTTTCCATTATGCTCCTCCTGAGCGAAAAAACCCCAGATGACTGGATTCTTGTCTGTGGGTGGGGGTATGTACACCATCTCTTGATCGATCCAGGCTGCGAGCCAGAGAGTAAAGGCAAGCTGGCTGGGATTCTTTCGTTCCTCATCTCGAGCCAGCCGCTGTTCAACCAAGGTCACTATAGTGTCCTCGAGGGACGTACTTGCATCTCCGGCTCCAGGGCAGCACCGCCTCTGCAGCAGCGACAGCACTGTCCTTAGCACCCCAGGGCCAACTCCACGAGTCGCTTGTCGAACGATTGGATCTTCTAAGAAACCTGTCACTTTGTGGCAATTGAGGTACCACTTGTCCAAGGATGTCATGTAAGTGAAGCGGTCATCAGTTCTGAAGTTAGGTGTTGAGTGTTGGGAATAGGCTGGGTCCTGGGCGTCAAGTTGAGAAAACCCTCGATCACCTCTGCTTGTGTTAGCGAGACGAACTACCACTCCAGAGTTGATGCTTCGGCTTACGTGGCGTATCTCTCCGAGTCAAAGTTGGTATATCGATAGATGTCAGACGTATGACTCATATTGGTTGAAGTGGGCGAGATCACTTGAGGATTCTATTTGGCGATGAGAGCAACCCTACTATATACATATGAGTGAGGGCATGAGGTGGCTAGAGATGTCTTTCAGTAGCTCAGACGTGTGTAGCTGCCACGAGAAGCGCCAAGCACAGACATATGGCAGACAGATTGGCCTGGGGACCATGGTGTATGCACTAGGCTTCGAAAAAGAACACTGGTGCATTGATTCGGTTAAGGTTGAAAGAGACCGACGTCGTCCAGGAATTGGTTCGGCCGAGCAAGACTTAGAAACTCGTTAGCAAGGTCATGGTTAGATACATCCTGAAAATTGCTTGATGTTGCGGCTTCTCGCCGTGCTCGCTAGTTTGCACGAAAGATGCAATGAGTTTATTCGAACCTAGAACTCTGATATTCGAACTAGACCGTGTCACGACCGTCCAGAAGAGAGAGGCAGGTAAGTCGAGGCAGCTGAGGAGCGTGAAGGATATGCCACGCGACATTCGAAAGGGGCAAGTTGTGCGTTGAATGACTGGACGCGAGCATTTGGTGCTTAGTTTCGAGCAAGTGCTTTATGCGTCATGTTCTTCCCACGTGACATGCGCCAGGAAAGCGCCTGCAAGTCACGTGCCTTTACACCGAGACTCGCAATCTAGGTTTTCCGTGCAACGACCGGCGCAAGCTCCGATCACGAAAAATCAGTCGTGTAACCCTGTCTAACTAGTTCGTAAGTCGTGCTAGCCACTTGGCGGCCTTATTTATCTAGTTTACCTCGCTGTAATCAGGATAGCGTATAATAGTTAGCTACTTAAATATAAGTTAATAAAGCTACAATATTTTAGTTATATTCATAAATTAGAGCTTAAGCGTATTAGAAGAGAGGCGCGGCTTACTTACCTTGCAATAGCTAACACCACCTGAAGTACCCCTCAAGGCTCTGGCTATCCTCATATAGTTAGTCTCAAGGAGTGCCTGTGGCAACTAACTAGTAAGCTATGACTATATACTTTTTTGAATCTTAGAGCTCGCTTTGCTTAAGAAGAAGATTAAAACGAGATAAGAACTAAGATTAATAGGCTTCTTAATAGGCTTAAGAGCTTATTATCTAGTAACGACAGGCGGTATTAATATAAACTATTGTCTAGTAACTCTTTACTCGACGATCTCGTCGAGTAACTAAAGCTTATAAGTAAAGGTAATAAAGTCGCTAATCGTAAACTAAAGGTATTAAGCTCGAAGAACAAGCTTAGTATAAGGTTAAGTTTAAAGTCTAAGAGCGTATAGGCCAAGGAGAAATTATTAAAAGAAGTAAAGATAAGTAAGAAGAGGTAGAAGAGAGTAAACGAGGACTTAGCGGTACTAACATTTAGTGCTCTCTTCTTTGATAGTCTATATCCGACTATATTACTTTACAATGTATCGCCTATAGCCGAAAGAAGTGTATCCTTCGTGGTAAGAAGATCAGCTAAAGGGGTAAGCAATTTATCGCCGAAAGCTAAGAGTAGTACACTAGTCGCTGGTAGGAGTATCGGCAACGAGGTAAAGACGGTTAAGATTAAAACACTATCGATATTAGGCTACTTACCTCTACGAAAGAAAGGTGAAGAGGATAAGTCGCGAGCTAGAGACGATGACGATAACGATAACGATAATGACGATAATAATAAACCCTTAGCTTAAAAAGGAAAGTTAAGAGCTAGAGACGATAACGATAACAATGCTGCTGCGTGACCTTCAACAGAGTACACAAAACTGTCAGTCTACAGGTATTTTGAAAGTGGAAATTAGTTGTAGTCAACGAATCGCTTTCAGAAGCTGCTGTCGAGAGATGAACACTAATACTGATTGGGCTAGTCACAATGCGAAGTCGACACACATCTGTTGTGGAAGTTGACGTGGTTGCCTAATGTCTTGGCGATACACTTGCTCTGGAACCAAATACACGAGGAGGCGTACGTTCTCCTGAACTGAAAGGAAAGTTGAGAAAGACTAAGTTGCGATAGCGGAAATGGTTCAAGACACTGTCACTCCCTCTCCAGAGAAACACGCTAACGATGGCACTTTGACTGATGTTTTCTCGTACGTCAAACAGCGCTCACCTCAATTTCGACACAGTAATGACTATGCGCATTTGGTGGGATTGAAAGCAACGGTGGAAGCGTACTGGTCGCACTTGCCAAGGCTGCTAGTATTCGCACAGACTGGAAGTCCGTGGGAGAGCAAGTGTTGTCAGAACATCTTACAAGCACAGCCGTGGCTCGAGGGTTTCCGAGCGAGCAATGGCGACCTGGATGCTGCCCTAGGAGCCTTAGCCGGGTCATGGACGAAATGCACTTTCGACTTGATTCAGTTGAACCACGCGCTTTCCAACACGATTGTGCTGGCAGCTTGGAAATTCTGCGCACTTGACCGATTGGAGGAATTTGATCGGCGGCGCAAGATTGTGCGGCTAGATGAAGTCAAAGTCACATACTTGCTAAGGATGATGGGTGGGGACAAATTTGACCGCTTTGACGATATGACTCGTGTCCTGTGGAATGATCTTCAAGATTGTGCACGCCTACTCCCAGAGAACGAGTATTACATAGCTTTTGCTCTAAGGGTGGCGGACTTTTGTCTACGAGCGGGGTGCCCTGCGCCAAAACGGGATGCGCTCGGCAACACATACGCACTGCGAGCCCACTTGTCCCGTGGCTCTGGTATCGAAACGGAGTTGCGGAAGGAAATAGAAGAGTTACGAAGAACAACACGAAAACAGCAGCGCATCATCACGAATCTATCATTCCGTCATCTGCTAGAGATGCTACCGCCGCCTAGCACCGGTCCTGCAACTTCTACCGTGAGATGGAAGAGCTTTTTCGTTGGCGCCCTCCTGAAGGCTCAGACTGTGCAAGCACAGCAAGGCACAGGTCATCCGTTGGTGCCGCTCTTGAAAAAGTATCCCAAGCTCAAGCAGTTGGAGGAAGCAGGGACCAACCTCTATGGCACACTGAGCACGAATATCCATCACTACACTGGCGAGTTCAGGATCGAAGAGGATCAGTGGGATGCGTTGCAGGTGGATCTGTTGACAGCTCTGGTTCCACAAGCTCAGAACCAAAGTGACACAGGTGTGGATTGGAACCAAGAACGAAGGCGGTTCTGAGCTTGCTCGAACGCGATGAGTGCGGTCGAGGCAAGTCGCGATTGAAATTTCAAATTTCCTCTCTCATTGCGGCGATTCAAGTCGTTTGATCGTGACCGGCACGAAGCATTGTCAGCAATAGCATAGACACATTACATCTATAGCTCATAGAAGTCTAGACAAAGCGGTTCTGGAGAAATTGTGCCCAAGATATGAATACCTACGCCGCTGGTCGAGTACATAAGCACAGCATCGTCGTTGCCTGTTTACCAGCAGGAGTTGGTGAGACCACCGCTGCCGTCACAGTACCGCAGAATATGCTGAGGACATTCCTACAAACGTCACGTGAAATTAACGGCGAAGCGCACATCGGAGCATCAATATTCCTAAATCAGCTGATACAAGCTTCTGATGCTTCTCGGTCGTTTGATGATTATAGGTCCAGACATTCATATGTGTCATAAATTCACGCGTGTACCCAGCAAAAGGCTACGAAACGCTGACCAATCTTGGTCAGTCTTTCGGTGGATCTCAACGAAGACGTCTCCTCCAGGAGATCCGCAATACGAGCATCGGAATTGGTGGAGGAGCGCAAAGAGCTAGCACAATGGGTACAACCACTGAAAACCATGGGTTGACCCCATCAAGACGGTGGAGATGATGGATACGATCAGCTACGCAACGATTGGGACTATTTTGGTCTTTTCTCCCCGCTAGAACAGATCATCTTGCGATTGAACCGTATATTGTCGGCTCCTGGGCGACATGACAAGACCAACACCTCTTTCTTCCTCGCTGCCATACCACATCGCTGGACATCAAGCCTCCATCAGTGACCCCTGTCACGGTCGGGCCCTGCTATGGCGTTGCGAGATCAGCAGATCACACTGTTGTAGCAGTGCCACGAGTCCGTTTCTCATGCCCTGGAGACCGAAGTCCGTCAGCTCGTGCTTGCTTTCGTACCACGCCAGCATCTTCGATCGACCGTGTTCTTGCATGTTTCGGTGCTGGAGCGTGCTCTTCAGCTGCTGCACCTCTCGTTCCTTGTTCATCAGCGCGTCCTCCAACGATGCAGAGTGGTCTCGTGCCGACGGTTGTCCCCATCCGTGGTGACGAGTGGGCTGGAGCAAGCCCTCCAGGAGCTCGATATTGTCAGCAGGCGTGCATCACAGAACGAAAGCGGCGGAAGGGCCATGGACGACTGACCTGGAGCCACGCATCCTCAATCGACGGCACCGGGGTATCGGCGTCGCCACGACCGACGGCCCAGAACGAGCGACCCACGTCGCAGATCAATTCTTGACACGCCGCCGTGGTGTGCTTGTGCAAAGGCCGGCGGAAGAGATGACCCTTCTCGACCGGATACTTCCACTCGTAGGGGTCTTCCGGCAAGGGCACCAGCCGAACGTCGTCGGGCTCCACGACGAGGCCAGTGTGACGTTCTGTATCGAGTCAGCACACGCCGGGCGGATGATAGACAGTGGACATGCTGATGTGGGCTGACAGCATCTGGCGGCAACAGTGACGCCAGCGTGCATCGTGGATGGTGCCCACCCGTCTTACGGTGGGTCGGTCGTTTGTCGACGGATCGGATCCTGTCTCGGACTCGATCTCGATCGCACAGTCGGACCCGCTCTCCAACTGGGTCTGTTGCGGTTCCGGCATGCTTCCGATGGATCGGACGTACCGAGCATGCAGCTGAGATGGGTGTTGGTCCGCTCGTGGTCTATCAAGTACGACAACGGAGCACTGATGGGATGAAGGCGGTGACAGAGAGGCTAACCACCGTACCTATATAGCTTCGAGTGTGATGCGCCCACCCCAGCGTCATGGCTCGTTCACGATCTCTTGCCGCGTTCTGGACAACCAATATGTAGACTGCCTCGTCTTTCCGAGGTACACCTAGAGGTCAAGCCGATCAGTTGGTGGCCTGCCAATTTCATGTCTCGAGATACGTTCCCCAATCCGGGGTCAACCTCGGGTTTGGGGCCATGGCGTAGAACAGAACAACAATGCGCAAATTTGCGAGGGTCAAGTGAAAGCACATATTGTGCGAGGAAAACCCGCATGTGGCGATCGGTATGTGGTATCAGCTTCCGGTGGTTGATCATCGATGCGCAGCCTCGCTTTCCAGAGGAATCTCGGCCACGTGGCTGAACCGCAATCAAGAGGTCAGTCACTGTACTGCGTTAGGAGGACCATACCACGAACACGCTCGTCGTTCTGTCATTCTCGCGCCCGACGGAAGGATGGCACTAGTCCAACCATTGCCTTCACAACCGATTGCGAATGGCAGGGACGCGACCGGGGGCTTGGTCGAGGTGACCCACAGCCTGTCGGCTCGGCTATGGGCGAATGTGAGCCACGTCGACTTGGTCGGCCTGTTAATCCCACTCGCTTTCATCGACCGCCAGGGCTGTACACACTGACGGGCAACCGTGGGCAGCCTTATGAACCTCCGACGATGAGCAGCGCCCTTCGTGAATTGCGTGTCCCAACACCGTCATCAACTCAAACTTGAGCGTGTTTGGGACCTACTGGGATTCCTACGTCGACCGACACTCCCACCAACCACTACAGCAAACTCGTCCATGAGGACGAGGGTGGCAGAACGTTGGCTACGCTTCTCCTTACGAGTGCGCCCACCATGCGTAGAGCCGGGAGTCTAGATAGGTTCAGTGTAGACAGCACATCTTATGAAATCAAACGTGGCTGAATCCGTTTGTGGAGCGCTGTTCGTTGTTCCATCATAGGTTGACACTACGGAGTCTCGAGCTTCGACGCACCAGGTCCAGCGGCTCCCCACGTCTGTGCCCATGCTATCTGTGCCCGGTTGGTCCCACCCACCGCCAGATCGTCTTGAGCGTGGTCACTTTCCTGCCTCAGTACCAACGGCCATCCCAGTGTCCTCGTGGTCCTCCTCCTTCACTCATGGTAGAAGCGTGGGTAGACCGCTCAGGGCACGGGCGGACGGTTGACGCTCCCCGGTACAAGCAATGGCTGACCGCCGCCGGCACTTTGCGGCCTGCACAAGACCATGCTCAGCCGCCGCCGTGGGCTTCTGGCCACAGAGTCGGTCCAGCTTCTGGTCCACGTGCAAGATGAGGTCCAGCATCTGGATGTGTTGCGCGGTCTCACTTCCGCACCACGGCAGTCGCGGCCAGTCGGCCTGCAGCGAGTGACCTCGAAGACCCTGAGCTGCCTCTGTCGACTGTGCTGATTTTGCTAGGTGTGTTGAGTTTGCGGGTCGTGCTAAACCGGCCGAGCCGCCCACGCCCACGTCCAGGCCTTTCAGCAGCTGATCACACTTCGCATCTCCTCGCCGGAGCAACTCGACCGCACAGGACAAGAAAGCCGAGGGGGTCGACGAGCTCGAGTGCCCGACGCCGGACACCGCTCGACAGAGAAAGCCGCCTCGCCGACAGCCCACACACGACCGAGGATCCGCATGGGGTGGGGGAGAAAACAGAGCGCACCCGGCGCAGTGAACCGACAGCCGGTGGAACAAGGAGCCGCACTCACGGGGGCTACCTAAGCTGTACTGCACGACTTGTTCTGCATCTGGGTCAGCATGCGCTTGCTTCCTGTTGTGGTGATACCTCGCCACAAGATACACGCCCCAGGCCAGACATACCGTGATAGTGGCCGAAGGACTCCCCGGGCCACTGCGGCGGCAGCAACGACAGCAGCCCACGGATCGATGGCAGGGCCAGCACGTCGTGCGTCAGCCGCAGCAACCAGGTGTCGGGCGTCGTCCGGAAGCGCGGCCAGTCCATGGCCACGATGAAGCCCACGTACCCGTTCTGGCACTCGTTCTCGAGCCACGCCAGGCGTTGACCGTCCTTGACCATGACCCGGATGTCCTCGACGTCCACACTCCGCCCGAACGTGTGCGAGGCAAAGTCGGCCAGACTGCTCGACTGTGTCCGCAGGCACCACGTGTCGTAGTGATACGCCGCATGGCGGGCGGCATGGACCGTGCGGATCAGGGAAGCAAGACACCTCCCATGCACCTGATGCTGCCCGCCGAAGTCGTAGAGACGCAGATCCGCCGGCAGCCGGTCGATGGCTGCGCCCGCCAGATGCAGCTGGGGCGACGGACAGGCCAGGAAGAATGAAAGACAGACATAGGCCGCGTTGAGGAGGCAGCTGGAGAACAAAGGAGCGGCCGCGTCAGACCTCTCTGCCATGGCTCGACGGTAGAGACAGACGGGAAGAGGGGTGAGGGAAAGGAAAAGCCGAGAACCGGTCGCAGCAAGTAAGGTTAATAGGTCAATCGGATGGGACACCGTTGTGTTTGTGTCGCTCGTCCTATGTTCAGGACTAAGAGCCATGTCTGGTGGTACTTGCCAGGTAGCACAGTAGCGAGGCAGCGACACTGGAGAGGCCGCCACCAGATATGGTAGTTGTTCTTCCCTGGTCTGCCGAGGACCACGCGGCGAGGTGAGTGTGTCAGTGAGGTAGGACCCGCCGTCACTTCATCTGTGACGGTCCTCCTCTTCGGCGTGTTGTAGCCCGTGTTCCCTCCTCACTCATTCTCTCCAGTCCCGAACGCACATCCCAGCTCGACATGAGTCGCAACGGATGCTTTCGATGGGTGGGAGCGATCTGCCTCCTCGTGAACGGCGCGACACTGACGGTGTTGTGCGTAGGGTGGCAGGTCGAAGGGATCACCTGGACCAGACACTTTTACCTGCTCGCCTGCGCAGCGGTCGCCACCGCCTTATGCCTGCTCCGCTTCTGGGCCAGCTGTGTTCACGATGCTCGCTCCGTCTCGTCTGGAGGGTGGCAGCTGGAGGCGGTGGGGAGCGCGGTCGAGGTGGCGGCGCTCTCGGTCCTGATGGCGTTGTTGTACATCCCACCAGCGGCGAAAGCGTGTCTGACAGGACAAGGCGCAGTGGACTTCTGCCGCTTGACCGTAGGTGGACACCGTACTACCTAGTCTCTATCTACCATAGTCGACTGACGACGAAGCAGATCATCATCACCATCACGACCGGGCTGGCACTGTTGTTGGCGGTCGGCCGAGGAATCATTGCGTGCCAGATGAAAGGCGGGACCTCCCGGGGCGGTCACCACGTTCAACAGGTCTTCATGTGAGGCGGACCAGC
Source organism: Knufia petricola (assembly GCA_002319055.1). Lineage (NCBI taxonomy): Eukaryota > Fungi > Ascomycota > Eurotiomycetes > Chaetothyriales > Trichomeriaceae > Knufia > Knufia petricola. The sequence goes on along the minus strand of NMUC01000136.1, from coordinate 10,832 downwards.
AGTGGGAGAGGTACAGTATGAATGAAACTGCGCTCAGGTGGAAAGGAGGTTGGCACCGGCAACTCGCGCTTAGCGGCTCCTTCTACTGCAGAGCCAGATTGGTACAGCGTCAGCCAGCAGCGGCACTCCATAGCATTCTCCGTAGCACCACTACCATCGATGTCGGTCTCCAAGACTATCACGACATCGTCCCACATGTGCAACTGCTGTGCATCTACATTCCACACACGTATCGCTTGTCATCCTGAGAGAGAGGCTACTTCATTTCACGAGATTCATCTCCACCTACCTTTCGACAACATCGGTAATGAGCTTCGCTTCCGAGACGTCAAGACGCTCGAAGTCACGCATATCAAAGTCAGCAACCCTCCCTCTGCGACAAGGACAGAAAGTGAAACGTGCTACAGTATGTTCCCAGCCGAAGTAGCTGCGACTGCACTACTTGGTCACCCAATGTTTAGATCGGCACATTCAAGTTTCGACGTTTTGTCCCTCGTAAACTCGCATAGCGACACGAATCCCCCCAGCAGCCCTTTGCCTACCGATGTTAGTAGTTATGCTAGACCTAAATCGATTCTTTTCTATGACATAGACAACGTGATGGTGGAAACTTCGATCAAGCCTGCTCATCCCTCGGACGGCGGTTCCTGCCTATGTGGCGGCAAGATGGCGACATGCTTTACACAGCATCGTGCTCTGGTGGTCGTTTGGTAACGTCCATCGCGCGCAGCAAAACATACTGATGGAGCTTGTGTGGAGGTCGAGACAGAAGACGACGACGGCACGGATTCGGGATGCGGAAGGTCTGGTCAAAGCTCGGCACGAGGACATGTCCCCTGGTGGACTGTACGGAGTTCCAACCTCGGCTCCATGAAATTCAGTTCCGATCTTACACTTGACAGTGTCGACCTTTGCTACCTGGTCTAGCTCGTCTATCACCACACACTTCGAATCTTTACCGCCAAAGCCTGGTCTACCATTGTCCTGTGTCTTCTCCGGCGGGCCCATGTGGCCATCTCTACAGGGTCACCAGTGATCACTGGCTACCAAGAACGTTTACCCATCCGGATGCAATGAAGGATGAATCAGAGGGTGTTGCGACGAGCATGAGAGGACTTGGGTTCGTGTACATGCTCATCGACCACAAGGTTCCGTTCCGAGCGACGCGACCGCATAATATTAAGGAACGAGATTGATCTCAAAACGAACCCACACCGGCACCGTTGAACGGACTGCATGGATACTATGCAAAATTCGGACATGCCCGGTTTGATAGGCCATGCCCACGTTGAAGCATGGGACTGCTCATCAGGGGAATAGACTCACGTTTTCGTGGCGAACACACATGCGGTTGACCAGCAAGCTTGTACTGGTCGGTGGTCTTTCCACACGTCACCTCGTCACCGCTACATAGACAGGCCTCTTTCTGCCTCGATCTCTTCTGTCTTTCCTCTTAAGAACCACTCGCTTGCATTTTACGCTCTTTCAATCCCAATCGCGGTCGCAATCTCGATCTCAACCTCGCCTTCCTTCAAGGGGAATCCGCCCAGACGCCCTCGAGCAGCCAATCCAAGTCGACAAGCTCATCACCATTATGCAGTATCTCTCGTTCTTGAGCATCGCCGTGCTGACCTACCGAGCAGCTGCAACGGATCCGGTGTACGGCATGTGCAAAGGCGATAACATGCGCACACTGTTGGACACTGGACTGACATGTTCGGACGGGGCCCCCATCCAACTAAGCGGTCGGATGTGCGGGCTTACATGCCGATGTTTTGCTGGGAACATGAGTTGTGAAGGAAAGGTCCCTGGATCCTGTGATGAGATTGTCCTCGTCGACTATACAGACTTCTGCGAGTCACAGTTCTCCTGTGCTTGTCCGTCCTCTTAGAACCCCCAGAGTCGTCCTCCTACACGAACCGCGATCCACGCTTGATCCCAGCAACAAGCCTGCAAAGGGCCGCAGTTTCGCAAGATGCTCTGCGGTTCTGCCAACACGTGGTCCACGGAGTTCGACCCTTGAGGACGCACCACTCGCTCTTCCCATCTTCCTTCGTTCTATTGCTGGCTGGAATGGTCAACGTTGACGTGAACGAGTCCGTGAGAAGGACCAGGGTGGTCGGCGGATTGTCTGGCGTGTAATGACGGTCGCGTTGATGGGCGCGGTCATGCTCAAGGCGTGGTCGTCTTCCCGTGGTGCGGGGATCTGGTTACTGTACCAGCCAAGTGATACAGCCAGCGCGATAAGGACTGTACATAGCATAATGAAACAACGTTCATTACTGTTCCTACTGGGTCTGTCCGCTATTGTCGAGGATGCTCGTAACAGACATCATTAACTAGGATGGTTTGTACATGCTTATATCGCTGCGTCCGACCACAATCAGATGATGGTATACAACCGCCTGCGGGATGGCAAGCTCCGCAATACATCACGACCTGGGGCCTTTGCGACGACACGCACCACGTCTCGGCATCCTGACGCAACGACGGCAAACGAGAAGCTCTCGACCGGAATCAGCGTCACGCCTGTCCCAGCGACTGTCCCGGCGACTGTCCCAGCTCCGCTGGCCTCCGCCGAGAACGCACGTCGAGACGGCGGACGTGCCGATCGTGTCGACACCCCGCGATCTACGCATCGACCCACCGCCAGCAGCGCCAGCAGCGCCAGCAGCGCCAGCAGCGCCAGCAAGCCGTGTGCTCGGGTCCCCCTTCCCGTATCACCGGCGACAGTCTCCTGACAAGCGAGAGACGATCATCGGACCCGGTGACCAGCTGCGTCGTGTGTCTGGTGCCCAGCTCGAGCCGAGTCGAGAGCTTTTTGCGTGGCAGGACCCCGAGCAGCCAAACGTCATTTTAGCATCGGCTCATGCCCACTATCACAGCAATAGCCAGACACAATCTTCGGTTCTCACGCATCAGCGCCTATCAGGCCACGAGGACCCAGTGCGGGTGTGTTTGCACTCCCTGTGTCGATGGCAGCACCTCGCCAAGGTCGGAAGTCTAAGGTTGCCGTTGTGGATGATTTCCACACAGCTGGCGGTGGACAGCGCCATCTCAATCAAGCGTTGCTACACCAGCATGTGGTCAAACTTGCAGTCTATTGATTCACAGCTGCAGCCGAGCCGAGGCGGTAGAGTTATCCTAACCAGGTCGCCTACAGACGAGGTTCCAAGACTGCTGCTGTCCCTCAGATACCCAAGTATTCTTTGTGCCCAGAATTAAATATCTCGATCAGGCTATCAGCCACATCGTTGGAATCACCGCTCACGTTACGTCAGGTTTGACGTCGAAATGCGAAACACGATCCGCCGACCTTCATGTACACCAATTTGGATGATTGACGTCCAGTGGAGCTTGACTTAGGGATGTCCTGTCTATTGAGTTCTCGAGGCACTCGCATCGATCAGCAAGAGTACGCCAACCAGGTCGCGTGGTGCGCGGGGTTTGCAGTCGTGAAGACAGTGTAAGGCATGATTGCGCGACGCTGTGGTCGCGATCGTGACATAAAATGAGCCGGGTCGTGTCGCTGGGCGCTCTTGGGACCTCCTTCAATTAGTTCCGTGCGACCTTGTTTGGTGTGGTTTAGATTGTGCGGCTAGGCTGGCGACGTCTCGCACTGCTCGCACAGGGAGCTCGTGACATCAGCAGAGCGGTCGCGAGACTGGTCGCAGCGTGTTACAATGGTTTCACAGCATCAGGGACATGGTCCACTAGAGATCGACGCTGCACCCACAGCATAATGCTCCACTGTCCCATCAGAAGCCATGGTATGGTGCTCCGCTGACGGAGATCCTGAATATGCCCACCAGAAGTTGTTGCTGCGCATTGGCAGATTGCCAGGAGACGGCTGTCCTCATGCAGCTCATAATGCACTTTTCTCCATCTCCACCCTAGCCGGTTGCTGCACAGCCTCAGATGCCACCAACATCAGTGCTGTATGCGACCGACCTTCATACCCCATGCTTTCTTGCGAAGTTTCAATCGAAGGAAAATAGCATTCTTCCCACCAGAAGTGGGTGCTGTGCGTTGTGAGGATACCACGAACAACCGCAGCGGGCTGCTGGTTGCGTCGCCCCAACCTGCCAGCATGACTGGTGGTCGCTGCCACCGACGGCCGCATCTGGGGAGACTCACGTTCTGGGTACCGTCGCACCACAGCCAGAGCGGTATTTTGGATCCATCACCATCCTGGTCGGATCAACCTGGGCAAGAAAGACTCTCCTCGTGCTCCGACCCATTCTGAATCTCGAACACGAGTGCAACAACGTCGCCGAAAGTCATGAAGAAAGTGTACGTTCTCGGGGTATGTTTTTCCGTGGTGACGTCGCTCCGTACGCCGGGTAACATCACCTTCTGCAACGAGCCCGACGGCGGTCCGCCATGTGTCACCGAAGACCTCGTGTGGGAGACGGGGTGTCGCAAGATCCCAGACTCGAACGCCAAAGGCGACGTCGGTCGCAGTATCAAGGTCGGCTCTTCCCTCCCTCTAGATGCACGGTCAAGATGCTAACTGAAGGGTCCCACAGCTCGTCGGCGACAGTGTGTGCACGGTCTTTTTCGCGGAGGACTGTGATCGCGGCGATCAGGACGACTGGACCAAGTTCGGGAGTGGGGGGTGCTGGACCATTCAGGATGATATCAGCAGGATCTACCGCTCCTACATGTGTGAGGAAGCGTTTTGCTCCGTCGTCACCAACATGGGGAGGATGGATCCCAGCTTGTGTGAGAAGGAGCACGACGAGGCTGGTCTGTCATTGCCCGGAAGTTGGTTAATGCTCAAGGAGGATACTATGGCACTGCACCGCGGGCGGCACCAGCTAGAGGTCACGCACAGATGGTCCAGATGCTGCGTAAGCATAGAGCAAACATATGAATGTATATGGAAAGTGTTCACCCACCAAGAACCCGGAAGGACGTAAGTTATGAACCTTCCGTCTCGCCCACTGGGCCCCAGAGCTGACCACTGCCAAAGGGTAGACTATGGACCTCGTCTGGCGTGGCAGGACACTGTGCAACTCGGTTCTTCGTGCTCTACCCACGTGCGACGCGTCGAAGGGTTGGGGTTGGTACTAGTTTCCGCGCACCCAAATTCCTCCTTTTTCGTGACTACCTCAGGACATGCATGTCGCGGAAGAGACCGGCCATCCATTGGTGAGGTGAAGGTCCCAGCGTCCGAAGTGGCATAATGGTGATTGTCGTAGCGAGGTCGAGGTTGACATCAAGCATAGTGCGGTCAGTTAGATTTCCCAAGCTGCAAACTGCGGCCATGGGCGCACCAACAAAATGCAGGTACAGGTTTCTTGACACGTGACGTGCACGAATGTAGCACGCGCATGTCACGTGAGCGATGGCCAAAAGTGGTGGCAGCTCTCTTTCGACGGCACTAAAACCGGTCTATTCTGTGCTTGGATTAATGGTGCTTGCCAGTTCTGCTCGATCTCGTTGTGTCGTCTCATCAGTCCGTGCAAGCATGGTAGACATTTGCTCCCGTCGCAATGGACGAACCAACTCAGGGGAAGCGATGGCGTGACTTTGGCCACACAGTGTCTAGACCATGCTGTCCATCGTCAGGAAAGTAGGACTACCCAGCCGAAAAGGCCGATGAAAGCACATGTGGTTCCTATACTATACACGATATTCGGCGAGGTTCTGCGATCTGTTTTGAGTGCCCAGAGAACACATTCTTGCCCTTTCACTTCCGGAGAGGTTGCCATATTCTTGCGCGGTAGTTGCACTATAGCTAAGTCACTTCTTATGTAACTCTCATCCTTACAGAGACAGTTTCATTCTTGGCGGCACGTCATCAGACTATTAATGGCGAGCCATCTCGTCAACTCCATTACTTCCTCAGCTCCCTAACTTGACAGATGATCTGTGGCAGGCTGTCGGTGATCCAATCCATGCATTTCATGCCTCGATACAAACAGCACATTTACGATTGTGCCTCTCAGCACAAGCGCGGAGACATTGAAAAGTGTGCAGCATTCCTAGTTCGTGCCTAGTATAACGCACAACTCTATCTCATAATTGTGACAAACCATAGAAGAATAACAAGCTTGAACATCTTCTTAACATTCTTGATTCTGAAAAGATATGAATAAACTCATATATGCAGCATATGAGCCTGGCTTCTCGATAGATTTTCCAACGTCGGCCATCCATATCAAAACTCACGACCTGTGGGACGCCAGTCATCAACGTTCAAACCCATATCGGATGGGTTCCAATTTCATGTACACCATGGGTTTTTCCATCAACTCCTCGTCCTTGATGATTGCAGGGAGGTCTTTGCGGTATTCAGTATGGAAGTGGGCATTGTACGCCGCCTCGTCTTTGTACCTGAATATCGATCATACGTCAAACACAAGAAGAGCTCAGGAGTGATATCGATGATAAACACAGGATCGAGCAAGTGAGTATGACATACCTCTGAACGATGACGAACTCGGTGCCATCGTCTAGGTCAGCGCGTTTATAGCACCGGTCAAACAGCACGCCAGGCTCGTTTTGTCTAATTCCTTCAACTTGCTGGCCGATCAACTCCTCCACTCGCCCCTCTGTGCCTTTTGCTGGTATGATGATCACAATAACGTCAAGAACCATTGCGATTAGACGACAAGCATGATGCACTCCGTACTTTAGTAGTATGACTATAGGTCCATACGTCAACAGCGGAGGAGGAATGAATGCTGTCACCGCCTGTCGAAGCTATATACCCGAGTCGCTAGCCGGGCGTGCATATTCATCCCGTATAGCTTCCCCGCAGCTGAAGACTTGAACACGAGGGTACCCGAGTCTGCTTGGCGCGTACAAGGCTAGCTTCCTAGAAAACACAGATGAAGCCAGCATTGATCCACGCTCCAATCTGGAACTTGAGACGTATCATCGCGGTGTCAAGACGATCCTCTACGGACCTTTTCCTTGCGAAGTCTGGATCGGCAATCAGTCTCAAGGTCCTATGGCAACCTTCACATGTTTGGTATTCTTCGACCAGTTCTGAAACAGTTTCGTGGGGAAGGTCCTGCTCGTGACCTGCGCCATGCAGGCGAGTGCAAGTCACGTGCATCAAGGACTCGAAACCCCCGCCGCGTCACGCCAATCCTGGTCGCTCACCTAGTCTGACGTATCGCTTGATTTCTTCTAAGCTTAGTTCGCTTGATGGGCTGCTTTAAATCACTAAACTTGGGTCTCACATCAATTCTGCCTAGGATGTGCTCGCTCCACATCACACCACTTCTGAGTTCCGAGAAGATGGTGAGCGGAAAAGGCCCAGACAGATACCAGCCGCCTAGCTGCGCTGCTGTCACGACTTACCCACCACGCTTCTTGGGCACTGTAACCGATGAGCTTTCACAATTCTGCCATTTGCGCGCGTTCGACGTGGACCACGCAGAGATATGACTGTTGCTGCACGTGAACACCAGAAATAGTACTTGGCATGATCAGCTTCAACTGCGGAAGATACCATCCAAAGCATGAGCATCACAAGCAAAGACAGTATCTGACATATTGGCAAAGAGCACAGGATGACATGACAAGACTGAAACGTACATGTCGAGCCATAACAAATTGAAACCTCCAGACTGTTAGAAAAAATCCTCGGCCAGGATTTCTTCGGCAACTGCTGGATCAAATCCTGTCTGGAAGAAGGAAAACCATGTCTGGATGATATTAGACGTTTCTTGCCACCAGGACGTGCTAGGCTTAGAGCTCCTAGGAGGAGTGTATGTAGAATAAAGTTTATGATATTCAGCATCTCAGAACCTGTCTGGCGTGACTGAGAGTTGTAGAAGGTACTCTCGATTGTACCATCCGTGGCCACACCATTATCAAAGTAAAGCACTTTGGCTCCCGCGCCGCCACAAATGCGTTTATGGCTCGTGAAGAGTGACTGCCCAGGTCAGCAAAGGTTCAGACCAGTCATTCTGCAAGGGCTCGCTAGCGAGTAATTGCATAGAAAGAAGGATACCTAGATATGAGCTTGTTCTAGGGGTTCATTGATGTCCACCGTGCGGCTCAAACAAAAGCTCATGGACAAATTATATCCTGATCTCAAAACATTTTGTCATACGTGTGGATCTCGCTCGTCTCAAGTCCTGCTTGATGTAACTTAGCTCGACATCATGTGATGAAGATCCGCAGTGGCCACATTCGTGCAGAGCTCATGAGTTTTCAACGTCTCGATATCCTGCTGCGGTTGGGCCACACCAACCTTGTCTGTTTCGATCCCCGAGGCCAGGGTTGCAGAGACACCGCAACGTGCCTGTCCACGAGTCCAGCCACGTCCACATGTTACGAGGGTCACCTGGAGTCAACCAATGTTCGTGGCAAGCCATCGTGCTGACTCTTCGGTCGGCCATCGAGAACTTTGAGATGTATGACGCTTTTCGTGCCCTCAGCAGGGCCGACCTGCGACCAATCACCATGACCTCTGGCAACACGGCCACGCTGAATACGAGCCGACTGTTCTGTGCCACGTCCAAATTCCCACAGCTTGCAAAACTGAGTAAGCGCTAGTTACCGAGATTCTCGGTTATAGTCTTGGCTCAGAGTGTTTTAGGTGGACATTATTGCGTATGGTTTGGCCCGTGGATGACATACTCTAGACAGGTATTACGGGTTGTATGGTTGTTGATTGGGGTTGCTGTAGGAGGTTGCCATACTGGGGTACGGCCTAAGATTGCTCTAGGGTCTGGTAATTCAATGGATTACGTGGTTGGCAACGTTGCTAAGGCTGACTGAGACTGAAAGGACAAGTTACAACGACGGCCTTCAAGTAGTAACGAACCCAGCACCTAGCGTTCGTTTTTGTCCAAGACACTTCTGCTACAAGGCTCTCGGGTGATGCGTTGCTCCAAAAGCAGTGGCGTCGCGCATAGATCAAGCTTGGCTGATGCGGGTCAGCCGGATATAAGCGAGAAGGTGGTTTAGAGTGGAGCATGATTGGCTCGGTCACTCACTGCTAAGGAATCGGCGTACTTATGGGATCGCAACACGTGCGACAAGCCCTACTACACTTCTCGACACAGATGTGCCTAACAGGCCATTCAAGTGAGGGTAGTCCACTGCACTCACGAACGAGCTTCCTGTACTTGGTGGTGTGGTCTTTGCTGGTTCTTCGTTTAGCATTATATTCAGTATACGCTAAGCGCCGAGATAGGGGGTCAAGCTTGACGTTGATATTTATAATACCAAGTGACAAAACGGACCGTTGAAGCTGTATAGATAAATTTAGAAAGAGGCTTAGCAACGACATGACCACGGCATCTGTCATCAATACGCGACATGTGAGGATGGCCGGCCCAACCAAGACATCATCGCACCCTGCCTGCGCACCATGTTGAACCCGTTCAACGGCTGGTCCGTATACTGAGGTGGGGTGACCTCACGAACTGCGGTGTGGCTGCAGGAAAACGGACGAGCATATGAGGCGCTATAGCTGACCATAAAAGGACACGAGCGCCTAACTCAGCAGCAGAATTGGTTGGCGCCAGTGGATCGTGATTGAGTCGAGAGCGCGTTCGAGGGGAACTCCAAGGGAAAACAACCCGTCTGCATCCGCACCCCGCAAGCACAGCTCGGCTGCCCCAGGTGTTCTTCGGTCTGCTTTATATCGCACGAAAGCGCTTCTGAGCGAGCTCCTACGCGCATGTTCGTAACATCAGACCCATATACCAAACTATCTTCATCGCGATCAAGACAATCAGATGGCTCCCATACTCGAGCAGGTGTTCAAACTGAGGGCCTTCTTAAGTAAAACTGATTCCCTGTCACTGGGGTCCATTAAAGCGGGCCCACACCGCTATATTGTGCCTGTGACTCATGGTACGCTGGAAGGACCTAGACTCAAAGCTCAGCTTCTTCACGGCGGTGGCGATTGGCTGCTTTTAGACACCTCAACTGGAGTGGCTCATCTCGATATCCGTGCACAAGCTCGATCGGAGAAAGGCGAATGCATTTACCTGCACTACCCAGGTATCTTGAAGATGGACGAAGCAACTCAGCTAGCTCTTCAGTGGAGTTCCGACGCCAGAAATACGCGGTCGGAGGATCATTATTTTGTCACTACGCCCGTTTTTGAGACAAGCAGCAAAGATCTCAAATGGATGGAGCAAAACATCTTCATTGGACATGGACATTGGTACATTCCGGGTGACGGCACGCAAGCGGTCGAGTATGAGATATACAAAGTGGAATCTGCTTGATGAGGTTACGTCCGTTATTATATATAGTTAAACTACAAAAGAAGCACGTATAGTATCTGCACCATCTTCTCATGACCATCGAGAGACTGAATGTCGTTACCGAGCTTAGAGGCAAGGACCCACCCACACACCTATTTTCGCAACCTGCAGTGGCCGAAGTCGTAGGGGCTGGGTTTGATCGCCCTGCTAATGCACGGCACTTCACGCTTCGCTTTCCTCGCTCGTCAAGGTCCATCATGACCGTTCTCTGGACGACGCTGTAGACTTCACCGAATACCAAAGCATGGCTGAGGCCAGCTGCGAGATGGCTGACCATGACGAGAACGGGTATACGAGAAGACGCATCCGATCCATGCCACAATACTCTTCCTGAATGATCCACTAGCGATTCCACCGATCGTCACGCATGAGTTTTAAGGATGAGGATGAGATTAAGCAAGATACCATTATGCCCAGGGACCTTGCCTCTCTCCTGGAGGATCGTGTTCCCAATGCTGTACACAGGCGTCTTAGAACACAGCGGACATCTGCTTTCCTCATTCGCGTTTCCTGCTTCTCGCCCTGACGCTTTTGCTTTTAGCTCTGGCGCCTCTCCTAGACGTCTTGTGATGTCCAGGTTCAAAC
>NMUC01000135.1:0-28664 GCA_002319055.1 Knufia petricola | reverse complement strand
TTGTCTACTCGACAGGTGTCTATCATGCAGGATCAACTTCGTAGCATGGGACGCTGTGGTGAGCCTGTGTCCTCCAGATGCCGAACTCAACGACTCATCAGCGATGGAAGCGTCGAACTATGTAACCATCGACCATGGGAGGTGTTCAACTACCATTCAAGCAAGCTACTCGTAATGACTGAAACGCGACGTAGCATGGGAACGGGAGGATGAACAAATGGCACATCGTGGGTCAGGAACCAGCTGGTGAAGACTTGGCAAACAGGGGTCGGTCAAAGAGGCTGCTGTTCTGTTCGACAGTGACACGATGACGGAATCTGTCCTTGCGTCAGGTCTGATGACGTGAAAGTCATCGAGGCCAACACACGGAGCGTAGTTTTCTTCTATTAGGCACGGTGTGCCCAAGCAACATTCGAGATTGGCTCTGAACCATTGTAACCGCGTCAAACGTATGTATGGGTCAAGCGAGGATGGAAAATGGCACTGAGAACGCTTCGTGGCGTGTTTTAGCATGGGCGAAGTAGGTAAGATGCTTTCTGTCCTAGCGCCATGCTCGTCATATGTTCATTGGACACTGTCGGTGCTCGATTGGTAGAATGAAGTACAAGCCAGATACGAAACCCAACGACTGATCCTGCTTTGCGCATCATGCAAGTTTAATCGATGCTCGCCCATTCTACCGTTTCGTCACACAGCACAACAAGACTGTTCTTGCTTTGGCTGTGTGCAGTGCGACCCCCCTCCTATGTTTCAGCGTGCTGCAGCCGCATTGCGGCCACCAATCTGAGTCGGCGCAATGCGGAGAAGTACTCCGCTTCACCCATCTTGGTCGGTGTAGGCTGTGCTCCATCGAACAGGCAGTACTGCCAAGTTGGTCCATTATACGTTTCAAAACAACGAACCTGATGATGCTGTCCCAAGCTGATTGAACAGATCCTGATGTTTCGAAGACTTCTGTAGAGGGTCCTCACCAGTCACAGTCGAGTTTGGAGTGGAGGTTTGACATGAAGCACCTCGAGGACTCGTGGGGCAGTGCATACTGCATACGCCCTCTGTCAGCCTCGCACGCCACTACAGCAAGCACCGGAAGTGTAGGGGTATCAAGAACCAGGGTCATGCCTCGCTAGACAATCCAGATCAGTTTCAGGGACAAATCGATTTCCACCTCGCTTTCGTTCTCCAACCTCATTCTGCAGTCATCCTTTGGTCCATGATTGTTCCGGTTGGTCACACATCTTTGTCCTCAGCCTCCATGATGGCGAGTGCTTTGGCCCGAAATTTGTCACAAATAGTGCTTGCAGAGGCTATACAGTGTTGCGTTGTGGTTGTCTGTTGCCTAGGCTTGATCCCCGAGTTGTCCCTTTCGACGTTCTTCTGAACACTACAATTATGTGGGTGGGTCCTTTCCGTCAGCTTCCGTTGGGCCTGCATGACTGCGGCATCGAGTCTCGATGACATGGCGTCCACAGATGGGTCTTCGCCATCAAGCTCATCACAAAGCCGAAGAAATAAGGGACTGCGGATGATGTCCCATTTCTGTAGCCCAATGAGTCTTCCAGTGGTGAGGCAGATACGACGCGCACAGCCTCGCTGCTGTCACAGCACCGAGAACTGCATGGCATCATCCTCCATGAGGTTGTCGCGGTTGAGGACAGAACGTACGGCCAGTGCACCGCTGTGGCGATGTATACTCACTGCCTCTGTACCAGCGGTTCGTTTGCTGCCATTACAACTAGAAAGGATAGTTTCAATTCATCAAGGCCTTGAACAATGTGCCATGAGTGCAATGAACCAGACTCCGTGGAGGTCTTGAGTACCACGATACTTCATGGGTAAAATGGGTTGTAGAACATGCATTGGATCGTGCAGATAGTTGTCCCACCTGAAAAGTCCCCGCCACTTGGTGCCAATTAGAGCACATGGCCGGCTGGTCCCTTGAGACTCATGGCCTAACGGCCAAGCAACGCTTTCGGGTGGATGGTCAGCACGGGGTGACCGCAGATAGGTCCGACTACGACGCCCAGGCTCTAGGTCATCCACCCCCACCTTCATCACATGAACGCCAACCACAACCATGTCCACTGCCCGGAGAACAAGGTTCCAAAACGGCTTCCCGCACTATCAAGTTCATGATACCTTCGGAGGCTAATCGACGCGATGCCGCTTGCAGATACTACAAACGTGCAGGTACATTCTGAACCTGTTCCATTCATCTCAGTTATGCTGTCAGAGCCAAAGTGACTGGCATTTCTGCGTCTACCTTACGGCGTCCAGACCAAGGTCGAACATCGTTAGGAGCCGCCTTACACCGCGATTGGATCTTCCAGAAAGGATACCATGCACTTGAGACACATGTGCACAAGCGTTCTTTGCATTTACACTAAGCTCCTGCGAGCAGTACTCACAATCACTGAGAATTGGGAAACATGGTATAGCTGCGATAGGTGGTGCATTGGTAGGCGGATATTGTACGTCATCAATGTCAACAAGATCTATTCTGTCAAGGTGCTACTTCACGTTTTGTAGAAGAAAGTGTGGTTGATGTTGAAGTGGTTAATCTTGGCTTTTTTCTTCCGCACCACCACACCCGTCTTTTACACCCGACACAATGCAGTTTTGAATCGTGCTTCGTAATGAACTACATCCGTCATGGCTACAACAAAGATAGGAGAAATGATTGCGATGGTCAAACCTATGTCACTGTCGCTGTGGGCTGCGTTGTGGTCGATGTTGCTTACCCTAAGTGACTTTATGCCAAAAAGTCGCCTTACGACCCCTGCGCTAACTCATACGAAGAAATGAACTAAACTTACCTAGGACTAGCTAGGCCCTTTCAGTTCTTCTAGGCCGACCTCTTTCGATTGCGCTCATCATCTACGATGTGAGCAGTTTTACGGCTACAATGAGTCAATTGGGTGTGGCACACGACGCGATTCAACGACTAGCTCAATTTGCTTCTAACGGAGGCACCATTATCTTTGGACCCGAATGCAACATCATGACCAGCCAGCCATCTATTGCTGACCTTCTCGAAGATGTATGGCCAGTTCGGCTACAGCCTTCATCTCACTCATGTCGCACACAATTCTGGGTTTCGCCACGACATGCTAGATGCGTCGCTGGAGCACTTTCGTACTATTTCAAACAGGTGGCAAGGCAGCTTCTGGATGATTCGTATACGTCCGACTCTGTATACACTATAGAATCCGCAGCGAGCGCGTCACTACCACACGAGATTTGGGAACCACGATTTCGATCTGCGTCCGAGAGATTCTTAGTCTTTGTTGAGCATGGTAAGGGGAAGCTTGGGGCGTTGGGCAAGCTTGGCAGCAAACAAGATACGTATCGCATGATTTCTCACATGCTCGGTCTACGTAATTGAAGCTTAAGTATACCAGTTTTACGTAGGGGCTCAAATGTTTCTCATATTGCTCATAACTATCGATCCAGCCACGCCTCATGCAGGATCTCTGGAGCATGTGATCGGGTAGGCACCGCTATTTGTGTCTTATCGTGAACGGCTGGTACGGAGACGCTGAATATGAAAGGCGCTTACTTTTCAACTCCCTCCACGAGCATATTTTATACAAGACCGATGGTAATTATATTCATGAGGTTAAGTTGAATTGTGGTATTCGATTAAACATCTACGATGCCATTCATTGTCCTAAAACCAAACCAGTGAATGCTTCATTAGTCTTCCTACGTCTGGAAACAGAATACGTGTACTGGAAAGACGAGGCACATGAAATCTATCATCTGGTTGCAGCGGAGTCTCGATCACCACCATCTTTCACGTTCCGGCGATGGCAGTGGCGATACTGCATGTGAACCTTGATGAGTCCCCGTTCCTGGCATAAAAGCCATTCTCCGTCAAATGAAGCACGACTCCCGTGCAACGACCCAAACCGAGACGCAGCTGATTCGTACAGAACTGATAGGCGCAGCCTGCATCATTCCAGCAGCCCTAGAGTGTCCCCTCCGCACAGCATTGTGAAGGCGTGGTCTATGCGCGCTCGTCACCACGGGTCCCTGCTTCAACACCCTCCAGAGAAACGTGTCCTATCGACCCCATCGTCAGTTGCACGGCATCGACGACGGACGCAAAGATACGTATACCCACTTCACTCACTCACTCTGTAATCTCAGGTGGCTAATTCAATCAGATTATCATCAACCATCGTGATAATGAACGGGTGGTACCGGAATCAAATCGGTGTGTATAACTTTAGCAACTGCCTTTCGCAGCCTTGCCAGGGACGTCGTTCCGTTTGTTGTGCTAGTGAGCAGTCTGTTACAGGCAGTGTTCACCAGCACATGGTTCCGGCAGAATATCGAATAATCCAACTTTTCGTGAAAACATAGCAGCATGTTCCCATGGGGAGCACGATCACTTAGATCCACATTGGCATTGCAGTGTTGACATTTTACTATCTCACCTTCACACGCCTCAGATCCAGAATGTAAAAGCATCACTCGGCCATGACGATCATTGCTAATTAACTCACTGGCCTCAATACCCAAATATCCCATCAAAAGGGAAGCAAGTTCATCGAGATCGGTCTCGCAGATAAATTCTCTGACGACGACAGGCGGCTTGATTCTCACCACGTTCTCAATGAATACCAAAAAAAGCTCGTGTATGGTCAGTGTGTAGTCTGCTTGAATCCGGCATTCTGGAGACATAAAAGCTAAAAGGCCAAAAATCTTGTCTCGAGGGTCGGAACACAAGGTCCGACCGAAGCGTAGCATACTGCGTATCGGGACATACGAACCCTGGGTATAGTCGTGTATAAAGTTCAAGGTGGCCGTAATGTGTCGCGCCGCACCTTCGAGGAAGGGTGCTTCCTCGAAAACTTTGGCTGGGTGGTAGGCGTACGAATCCATGCAATTCATGACGTCCAAATAATATGCCAGCCATGCAAGAGAAAATGGCATGCTGTAACCTATGGTAAAGAGGTTCGCTGAATGTATGAGCACCGATAGAGCCTTGGAAAGGTTGATCTGAAATGATGTGCTGCTAGCTTCCTTGCACAGGGGCTTCACGCGTGGATTGCGGCAGAGTGTTGCAGGCATGCAGAACCAGTCGAGCATACAGTTGTCAAACACAATAATTTTGCGTGTCGATAATACCACCTCTTGAATGATCCATGTTCTAGTCCAATACTTGTGATTGTAAATCCCAGTCAATCGGGATAGATATCTCCACGCTCGAATATATTCGGGTATGGGTAGGCGGCGTTTGGGTGCGAATGATCGTGCCATCCTTTCTGTACGACACTTCACTTCGTAATGCTCGTCTTTCAAATTTTCAAGTTTTCGAGCTTTCGCAATGATACTGCGAGATCCTTCCAAGAACGAATCACAAGAATTGCTTGAACCAGGCAGTGTACTCCTGTAACCCAGCCAGATAATCACCTGGTCAGCGTTCTGGTATATGTGGTCCATCTGACCAACCTGGTGCGATCTTTCCTGCATATCCTGCTGGTTGATACAGAGTGCATCGATCCAGATTTCTTGGTGCAGAAAATTCATTCTTGCACACGCGAGAAACGCCAACAGATTTTTCCGAACCATATGTCTGCGTTCATTCAGAGTGATAGGTACTGTCCTTGTTGATGTACCCCAGCAGTATGACAATGCTGAGTATGGAGTCTTGAAACCTGGAATTTGCACTACCTCTCGTATTGCACAATGTATTGAGCCGTCTTTCAGATCAGGCAGGACTCGTAATAGCCGTATCGCTGTCTTCGGGTCCGATAAGGCATCGTATGTGAAGGACATGGCCAGATAGCAACGGTGCTAGTGTCGAGAGCTCTTGCTGCAGACAGTAGGTTCCCAGTCACTAAGCGCATGTTAGCAAGATAGCAATCGCAGACGATCGAAATCCGTGACCAGGCTGAATGCTTGAGAAGGTATTTCAATGAATTTCCACAAGATTTGAAAAGTCTAGCATGTCAAGTACCACGAAAATTGCCATCAGTGCATAGACGACGGACATAAGGGATAGGACATAGCGCCTTTTTGGTCAGACAGCTAAAGCGCTCGTCGCTAGACTTTTGGTAAGAGGAAGCGCTGTCGGGGGAAGAACGGACTTTGCGGCACGAATCCTTCTCTCCTAGGGCAGATTTAGCGAGTTGGCGCTAAACACTCGAAAATCTCTAGCGTATTTAAGTGACTCTGGACCAACAGCCCAAGTAAGAACAGTCTTGCTGTTGTGCCGTGTGACGAAACGGTAGAACGGGCGAGCATCGACGAGGCTTGCACGATGCGCAGAGCAGGATCAGTCGTTGGGTTTCGTATCTGGCTTGTACTTCATTCCACTAATCGAGCACTGACAGTCATCAAGGAAGCTGCATGTCTTTGAAGGCTTTTGTGATGAGTATGTACGTTTGAGGATGCAGAGCCTGCTTCACGACGGCGCAATGAGAAAGTTAGCGGATCACAGCTCGCCATGGCCCCGACGGACTGGAATGGAGTCAGAGTCGATTGGGTGTTGATTCTGAGACGGATGTGGGAGACAGCAATCTCTTTCCCGGTTGTCACGGGTGGGTATTGCTGAGAGGATCTTGTAGAACTTGCACAGAGTACCAACTTGAATAAGAGATCTCAGTACAGTGTAAACACCTTTTCAGTCGCATCGCCTTCGGTCAACGCCGGCAACAACTCCCCATTCAGGACTTCATGAATATAGGCTGGTCCAAGAAGACGGTACCTGTGCTTCAAACCTCCACGGGCTGGCGCCTGTTTGGAAGCAAGGCAGTGATTTCGTTTAAGGAAACCCTCACCAAAGCAACCGAAAAGTGCGCCGCACAGAGAAATATCATCCTGTACCGTGTCTTTTCTTAATACGAATGGCATATCTGCACCATACAGCACTACTAGAACATCCCCATCTTTCATTCCTCTTGGACCAAAGCCAATGTAACCTTTTTTTGTTGCGAAGAAACAACTGTCACCCGACGCACGCGAAACGCGACGGAAGAAAGTATCTAAGATCAGTTTGATTGCAGCCTCCCGAGGCTGGAAGTTCGGAATATCAGCGCCGCACCTAAACATTTCGTCCTCCTTCCGAAGCATCGCGGCCAATGCAAGTCCTTCCTTTGATTCACCAGTCCACAGGTCATCGGTCAAGTAGTCCTGGATCAGCGTCCGCCAGATTATCTCAAACGCCTGAACGGATTTACCATTATGGAAGTGCCTTCCGCGTTTAGCAAGGCAATCGACTGCGATTTCTTCGAGCTGCTCAAGTGGGAGATCTTCTGTCGGACACTTGAAACTGTGTGCGCTTTCGACTTCGTCGAAGACGAAACCCGTCAAGTACAATACTTCCCAAGGGTCTATGACCTCTGGGGCTGGCGGCATCGAGCACAAATCCAATCGTGTCTCAAGAGCCTAGAAGAGGCTCAACGGATCAGAAATACCAGGGCACGCATCATCGTTTCACAGAACATCGCTGAGGGTAAGGATACCCGGATGTTCAATGCAAGTACTACGGAGCAACCAAACTTTGACTTGTCGGTGACACATAACCGAGCTTTGAATGGCGCGCTTATGGCAAATGGTGTATACAGTACCGCGGCCCTCAAAGTAATGCTCCCGCGAAGCTCTGCCCCTCCCAGCATGGTTTCTATCGTCCAAATGATGCAGAGACCAGGATTCGACCCTACCTCTCCAGCTGTGCAAGACCTGCTACGTCAGCAATCACACGAACGTCGACGCGAACCCGTTCCTAGGATGATTGTAGATGCAGACGTCCGAGGTGACACAGTTGGTGCGATAATGGAAAAGCATGTCCGCGCTGTTGAAGAGCACGGGACGTAACAGCAACGGCAAATTGACTGCGTTTACGATTGCATAATTGCTTGTTTCAGCCCTTTGGACATTGACCATCATACAGCGCATCTGACAGCAACCGACTTCAACTCGCAAGCCTCAATCAAGCGCTGTTCTTATGTAGTACTCTTGAATTGCAAAAACCCTTTGGTGGCAATCTTCAAGTCTTCCTACAACGCAGTTTCTGGATTGTACAGTCCTGCTATAGGTCGTGCATAAAAGCTGTGCCTAGCGGCGATCATGTAAATCCCGAACATCAGTCCACTGAGGTATGTCTCAGAAACACTGCTTTTTTCTCTGCTCGGAATGGTCTCACCTTATCATCGTCATTTACTGTCGAAGCCTTCGCTGACTGCACCGAAATATGACCATGAGGCAGTGATGGGGAGCAGGTAACAAGGTGAGTGTATTTGAACTGGTGCGGTCTCTAGTTGAATGTATTTGTGGAAGGTCTGATGTAGCATCGTTAAGCCAGCGATGCTGTTCAAGCCCCCAGACTGGTTCGGGAACTGAATTGAGTCTTCCCTTCTGGCCTCCAATGCAGTATTATCAGCTTGCCTAATATACCGAGAAACAGAACCGGTGGTTTCAGGAAGTATAGTAGTCTGGCGAAAAGATGATGTTGATGGGTCTGTCATCATCTGCTATACCCCTTTGCATGTTTTCTATTGCATTTGGCATCATTCTCAATCATCCTCATGTCCCGTATATCAAACAACTTTTGCCAACATGAATACATTCGTTAGCAAGGGCCTCATGTTTCCCAGCACTGGGAAGTCTATGAAATGCAAGCCATCTTTGGCAGTACATAAGGGGCGCCTGGTCTGCATGTTTGTAGGGCAGGATAGTCTCCTGACTTGGGCATTCGGGGATCTCTCGGGCTGGACAACACCGTATACTGTTCCCGACACTGCAGTGTCTGGCCCGTGCGCAGTCGCGGAGTTCTATGGCACATTATACGCAGCTGTCACTACTTCACCTAGAAACGTTCTGATCATTCTGCGATACGACGACCTGAATGGTAAATGGGTCGAGCGACAATTTACTGGTCAGATGACAAATGGTCCCGCACAGAGCCCCGCCACGTTGGCAGCTTACAATGGCATGTTCTGGTGCGCCTACAACGGAACCAATGGAGATCAGATTCAAGTTCAGTCCTGGCATCCAAATAGTTCCTGGTCAAAGCCATTTAGCCTGTCGGAGTGGACGTTTGGCGAGCCCGCTTTCTTCATCAGAGATCAGACTTTGCACCTCCTCTTCGTTACGCATGACACAAATCGCAATCTCCGGGAAGTTGTCATAGATACTATAGCAAAGAATTCAAAGCCGACTAATGGACCGGCAGAATCATCAAGGTTCGGCTTAAGTGCTACGTCTGATGGAGTTAACAACCCAATATAATGTGGACGACGGCTCGTTTGGACTCTGTAGCTACAGTAACTCGTCATGGTCAACAAACGTACCAACGGGAGCTTCTTCCGTTAACACACCAGCGATTGCCGTCTACAATAATCAGGTGGTAGTTATTTGGGACTCACGCGATGGCTCAAAGCTTTCTTGGGGAACTGCGTCTCTGGATCTCGTCATCGATGAATCCCAATGGATGAAACCATTACTTTTAAAGAACCCGGACATGAAATTGGGAAGTCTCACCTTGCCTGGAAGTCACGACAGCTGCACAATTGGAACTTTCCCATTTGTGCAGACCCAGAGGCTCTCGATTGCGGAGCAGCTCAATATCGGTGTCAGGGCGTTGGATATCCGGCTCATGCTATTCAACAATGAAATTATCGTTGTTCACGGTGATTACAGTGCTACTGGGATCAGAGAGATCCTCAGACTCAATGATGTTTTGTCAATTGTCTACGCTTGGTTAGATACACATCCCACTGAAGGCTTGGTCATCCAGATGAAAAACGACAGTGGAGATGAGCAATCAATGGCTGACCGCCTTAGCGATACTTTCAATGATGTGCACTGGCGAACAGCATCCAATGCACCCTCTCTGCGGGAAGTCGCAGGACATATTCAGCTTCTACGACGATTCTACCTTCCTTCTAACTGGCCTGCTGGCAAACCGCTGGGGATCAATGTTCGCGATGGCTGGGTCGATAACGGATCGAGTTTCGTGTTGACAGGCTCTGCTTCGCCCCAGATTACGGTCGAGGATTTATACAATTTGCAAGACCCTCAACCCCAAGACCTCAAGTGGACTGCCATTCAGTATATGCTCGGCCTAGCTGCTAATGATACTGATCCAGACCACTGGTTCATCAGCTACCAGCTAAATCATTCAGGCGGCGCATACTGTGCCCCAACGAGCGGTGACGCTGATGATTATCCTACGCCCAGCCGTCCCCAGCACCGCTTCTACCGCAGTGAGCGTCATGACGATGGTCCACTGTCGGGACGACACCCGAGCCAGGAACGAGCACAGGCGTCCATGCATACCCTACACCGGACAGTCAGCCACGGCGCATTGACCATAGTTCGCAGCATTAGAGCGCTTGAGCGTATGCGACTTTTCTTAGAGCGATGCCTTTGCCCGGTCAGCTCTCAACTCTCTACATCAATATGGTTTCACGATACTTGCCCTTTGAGTGCGCGAGAAAATGTAGCATACCAAGCACGAAACGAGGCATCGTGCCAGAGATTCGACCGCTACACCTATCGAATGCAACGAACCACAGAGGTCCCAATTGTGCCCTTACTGGTCACATGGAGCAAGAGCCTCATAACAAATCTAGAGGAGAATTTGGTTCTGATTCGTGATGTGACAAACCAATCTCGCTGAAGCTGGAAGGTGACATTAAATCGTCTATAGCGATGATGGCCTGGCCAACTTGATCAACTGTCAACGTGGTAGGTATATCATCTGCGACGGACATCGAATGAATTGAGAGAAGATGTCATCGTCGACGACAGTGCTTTCACAAGACTGAAATTGAACCGAAGACTTGCGGGCCTAACTCGAGACAATTTGGTCACCTGCCTCTTCCAGCTACTCTGCAGGACCGGCGAACAAGAGCATCACAAGTCCTCCTCATCAAAATCATCGAATGGCCAGTGCATCAAAGTCATCTTCTTCTCCTCTTCGGTATCTAGGCTCTCTAGACCCTGCTTTTTGATCAATCTTGCGCGTTCTACAGCACTCCCATACTCCTCGTTGTGCGTCCATCCGTCGATGCTGATCCCTATAGCATCCCGAATGTCTCCTAGTTGCGTGTCGATGTCCTCTTGCTGTCCCAGAATACCAATAGTTTTTTGCACGTCGGCTTCGGTAAATGATATTGGACAGGAAGGCAAAGTTTCTTCATCGTGCCCATTGTCTTCCATGAGTTCCCGCCAGACTTGGGTAATGTGTATAAGATCTGACTTCAAGGGGATGTTATTCCCTTCCCAAGGCTCACCGGCATGATTGACAAGTTTCCGCGTCAGTAGATCCGTCCGTCGATTGAGAGCTTCGAAATGGGCAGGATGAAACCGTTGTGTAAAGCCTAGGTAGAAGAAATGAAGGTGGCGTCGTCTAAATCGTTCCAAGACCTCAGCTTGTTCCTCGTTGTCCATTTCGGCCAGATTTGGAGGCAGTTGGGGTGGGATAAATTGCAATGATTCTTCGTCATGATAGTTCTGGAAATATTTTGGGATGCCAGCGGCTAGGAATTGGGGAAGGACAGAGCAATGCTGCCAGTCGATGATTCCAACAATGTCAAGATTCTCAGAGAAGAAGATGTTGTTTGGTTGGAGATCAGGATGGCGCAGAACTGGTTTGTGAAATCGAGCCTCCTGTGGCACGAGATACGAGGCTATCTTCAGATACTTCTTCAAGCTGTCGGCGTGTTCTTCTGGGGAGGATCTTTCGTAATTCATGCATTCGCGATATGCCCGCTCGAATGGGAGGCATGGTCGCCCAAAAGCTTTCATCCATGCCAACTCTTTCTCAGCAACACGCGAAAGCAATTGGAGCGGAGAAGAATCTGTAACATCATTCAGCAAACGACAAAGAGACAAGAAGGGAGGGAGGAACAGAGGACTTACGAGGGCCACGTTGCACATCAAGTGATTCACGCCCCTTGTACCACCATCTCAAGCTGACATCAGGGCCGACACACAGCCCTTTGCCGTTAGAAGCGGATGCAATCATGGTGTGAGACATATTAGCTGGAAGATCGTGCTTGTAATAAATGCTGCCATACGCCGGCAGGTCTATCTTGGAAAGGTTGACTTCTATTCGCACAACCTCAGAGATAACCTTGAGGCGCTGGTCCTCGGACAAGCTGAACCATTGATCCCCAAGAGGACGTCCCGGTAGTTTCTCCATAATGATGAACTCTGCCCCAACCGGGTTCTCAGCGTCTGCTGAGTAATGTAAGACTTTTGGTACAGGTATACCATGAGATCGGACGAGCTCTAGAGTTGCAACCTCGCTAGCTATGGCGAATCGTTTGGGCTTTGTTGAGGGATACGGAAGGCGAGCAAGTACCTCGGTACCATCTTTCATCGTGAGCTGAAACACGCGATTGAAGCCACCTTCCGCGAGTTTGAGAATTTCTCTTACTTCAGACTCTGGTTGATTGAGGCACTTGACGACGGCTTTTTTGAGCTCACTAACATTGAAGACAACCCTTCGTTCAGCGAGGCGAATGGACTCATTGTACCTGCAAGACATTAGTTACACGATGACTTTGCCAAATTATAGAAATGCTTACAGCCATCTGCCGGATGTGTATTCAAAAAGCTCTGGGCCATAGACCATCGCGCAGCTGCCTGCTTTCAAGTGGAAAAATGAGCAAAATGGAGCCACCGACCGGGACCTCCTAATTTGAAGAATATGTCGCGCTCGAGAAATGCGACCTAGGAAAGAGAAGAGCATTGGTCCAAGTCGTGAAGTCCATCTATCTGTTGGTCCTGCGTTCAGTGATGATGACAAGCGACTTCAAGCCTGTCAAAAAGGAGGTTTCATGTCGTCAATATCGAGGCATCCGGCAAAACCACGGGGATTCGTCGCCAAGAAAGCATCTTTTTACTCTATCGTTTAGGCGAGCGGAAACGCCACTAAGTAGTTACTTCCTGGGCCAACCAGTGGGTCGGCGGCTAACAATGCGCAACATTATGCGTCAAGGGGCAGCGACTGACATGGTGAAACAACGCGGACCCATGAAATGTTGCCCGGCCAAATTTAGCCAAGTACAGAGATGCTGTAACGACAAATCATCCTGAGGACTAAGCGCTGTGGCGGAAACGTTAAACCATAACAACACAGGCCACCTCTCCCGTACGGCGTTTAGCATTATGTACTACCACCTGAAATGGAACAATTCGAGAGGGCTTTCGGACTGCCACTGAGCACATATTTAAAGCTCGAATATCACTAGTCACTGAATTGGAAATTGCAAGACATTGTTTGAAAAACGAACTATAATTCCAGGCGTTCAAAGTGCCCAAATCAGCCTATAGGCGAAGCCTGAACGCATTGATTGATCTGCCATCTTGCAGTTACCATTTCGGCACAGTCTGCCTGGACTCTTCGACATTTCTTTTAAACAGTTCTTACTGGTCTTCAAGCAACAGAAACGAGTACATAACAGCATGAAGGCTCTCAAAAACCTCGGAGACACAGTGGTCAAATCTGGGGCCTGGAAGAAGCTGGTCAACCCAAGCGCAAGCAGAGGCAAAACTGAGTGGCCCAAATCGAAAGCAGAATTGGAGAAGATTGGGGTTCGATTGGACTATGATGGTCACGTCATTCAGAATGGGGTTACCTATCACAAGTATCAATGTCAGCCAAATGCAGGCAAAGTACCTAGTTCTATCAAAGACTGGAGGGAGTCAAATGGTGGAACTCATGCCGTCATGGCAAGTATCTATGTCAAGAAAGATGGCACAAAGGAGGAAGTCCAGGCGGCAATCGATCAAGGAGTGAAGAAGGTCTCCGGAACATAGGAAGGACCGTGGTTTGAAGCGCAGGCCACCATATCGAATAGTCGGTCGTGCAGTTACCATGGTTCGTGGAAGAAAGATTAACGACGCGAGAGTGGTTTCATCTTTAGACTGTAGCAGTCACGTGGTACAGATAGCCGAGTCGTCGGTCAGGTTGCCATTGTCCTTGTCTGTCGAGGTAGAAAACCTAGACGAAGGTGGGCATGCGAGTCTATTGATAGGCCAAGAATACGCCGTTACGACGGCTACTTTGTGGCGCACTGTACTCCTGATCCCACAGTTGAGAGATGAAGAACGTCTTTCACGCGTGTAAATTCGAATTTTGAGCCTTTGCAAGCTTTCGTAATAAGCTTCACTCGGTGTTGACTTGTACGGATTAAGGGACAATCACGTGGTACTTGTTTCTCTTGAGGAAGGTCGAGACGAAGGTGGACAAGACTTTGACCTGGAAAAGCCAAGGAAACAGGCAGCAGCATTCATTCGTAGCTCGCTAACGTTCTTTTACTCTCAGGACATTGCAGTCCTGTACAGTAATGTGATGTGATGTGATTCATTTACCCTGACCCCTCGCTTTTGGCGATATGCATAAATTACCTCCCAGTGTCATGAGACGCCCTGTGTCGTGAAACGAAACAGGGGTACCTCAACTTTGAGTGCTTGCAATTCAACCAATGGGTCTCGATACCTTTTCCAGTCTCTTTCTACGGCATCGGACGCCAAGCCAGTCCTTCAGGTGGGTCTCGAAGTGGGAAATTACCTGGAGGAAAGCGTTCAAATACGATGTGGCAGTCGGTGACCTGCAAACACATAATATCGTCGACATAAGATAAAGATGTTGATACCGGCACTTACACGAATACAAAGTCCATAACAAAGCAATTCAGTAGTTAAGAAAAGCCTTGTGGACAGCGACCATCCCGATAGAATATATTGACCGTCTGCGAGGCTCTCCGGTGGTTAAGAGAGTATGCCAAGGGTACATTAAGAAGGCAATAGATTCGGCCGAATACCATACCTCCAATACAGGTCTGGTTAGGACGGTGAAATGACACGGCAATTCCACGAGATTCTACGCAAGGGATGAGGACAAAGAAATGGTTCACTTTGCGTCAATCGCTGGGATGCGAGGAGTGGATGATATGTACACAATGTGTCTGGTCTATAGTAACTTATTCGTCCGAGATTCAGCCAGGCACAAATGTCCCCGATCACTTTCGGCCTGCCTTCCCTTTCAAGCTGACCGGAGACAAGTTCGTCCGTGGGAGCTGTGGCTCGGTAGACGGGGTTCGATTTTGCAACTGGGTCGAGTGTGTGATAGCTTACTGGCTGCGACCTTTTGCGCGGCCGAAGTGATCCTGATAGCCTGTACTTGTATGATTGGTCGAAGGCAAGTGATTCTGCCTTGCGAGGGGGCTGATTTCTGCTTCGATGTGTGTGGCGTCAGGCTAGGGCCGCAGGGGAAGCCAGGTGAGTCTATGCATGACTCGGGTAACTCCACCACCCGTGATTTGCAACAGCCGTGATTTGCAACACCCCGTACTGAATTAACCACCACCAATACAATTGCAATTATCTCAACAACTAATCGTCGCAAACTATGAATACCGAACAAGCCTATACAGCAGCTATCAGAGATCTCTAAAATGGCAAATTCCACTTAATTCGAGCCGCTGCGAAGCACTATTCTATCGACTATTCTACGTTATCGCGTCGTCGCAAAGGTTAACGGAGTCGCGTTAAATCTCACGAACACCAATAGACCCTCTCTCTAGAACAAGAAAGAATGCTAGTACGATAGATTCTCGAAGTAGAGGCAGTAGAGCACGTATTTAATCACGCGCAAGTACGGGATATGGCCTCAATTGTATAGCGAGCTTCTGGTGGTGAGGAACAGGTCGGACAGAACTGGGTCGCAAGATTCATACAACGCAATCCTGTTATTCAAACAAAGAAGGGCGTGTGTATAAGCAATCAAAGTGTTTATAACCTCTATTCAACGAACATTCAGGCGTCGTTCTCGCAGTTACAATTGCTGCTTTCCTCCAAGGGCATTTCCAGTACTAATATCTGGAATATGGACGAGACCGGTACCGTTCTCGGTGTCTGTGCAAACCAAACGATCCTCGGCTCGATAGCGACGAAGAAATCCTATATAACAAGACAAGAAGATCGCGAATAGGTGTCGGTTATCGAGTGTATCGCAGCCGATGGAAGAGTGATACGCCCTCTGGTTATATTTAAGGGTAAGAACGTACAACACCAGTGGTTCTTACCTGATCAGACCCCAAATTGGACCTATACCTCTTCCGACAATGCCTACAGTACCTGCGATATAGGCTTGCGCTGATTGAAAGAGGTATTCATACCGGAATCGTCAATTGGGCTACCAAATAACCAGTACCGTTTACTATTATTAGACGGGCACTGTAGTCATACCTCGCTTGATTTTATGTGGGAGTGCTTTACATACAAGATAATATTGTATTATCTAATACCTCATGCGTCGCACGTTCTTCAACCGCTTGATCTGACCATATTCAGCAGTCTTAAGCGTACTTACCGAGCTGCGGTAGCTCGCGACAGTCAACTAGAGGATACAGCACCAGTCAAGAAGCAACAGTTCCTCGAATACTACTCGAACGCGCGCAATTCGTCAATCTCATCGACTAATATCGCCTCTGGCTTCGCTTCCGTGGGAATAGTGCCCTGGAACCCACGAAAGGTACTATCCTCGCCCTTTGTCATTCAACGAATTCGCGACGACGATATACAGCAACCAGCTAG
Organism: Knufia petricola; assembly: GCA_002319055.1. Taxonomy (NCBI): domain Eukaryota; kingdom Fungi; phylum Ascomycota; class Eurotiomycetes; order Chaetothyriales; family Trichomeriaceae; genus Knufia; species Knufia petricola. The sequence goes on along the minus strand of NMUC01000135.1, from coordinate 12,104 downwards.
TTGTTCGCAGGGAACAGGTAATGAGAACGTTCCACGCACCCCCAAGAGCCAACGTGATATATATCAGGCCGTTAAACAACTCCAGAAAGCAACACCGCTCGATCGCAGTACACGCACTCTATTTTCCAAGGCAGGCCTTGCACTCGATCGCCTACAATTCCACCTAGCCGGTACCGAGCGTCAATTAGCGAGTTACAGGCGACAGGTCAATGAGTACAGCTCCAAATCCAAGAGGAAAGAGGCGGTTGATATGAACAAAGTGTTCGTTAATATTGCTGATATCAAGAGGACCTATGACCGGGTACAGTCGGAATTAGCGACGACGAGGAGGGCGACGATAAGGTCTAGGGCACCTATAGCTCCTCCACAGCCTCCTCAGGTCATTAAAGACCCCTTCTAACGTATCATAGAACAATTCTAATCAATAGGTCGCTTGTGACACCTAGAAATAGCTGTGTATAGCAATTCAGTACGGGGTGTTGCAAATCACGGGTGGTGGAGTTAAGTCCACGCTTGAGCTGGGTGAGTTGAGACCCACCGGGTGCTTAACCTAGGTGAGCCACGAGCGCGCGAACGAGTTTTTGTCAGCTTGGCGAACCTCTTCTTCCTCGAAGGACCAAAATTTCAGTTAGTACGCGTACCAAACCACCTCCCAGAGTCGTGAAACGCCCTGCGTGGTGCAACTTGGGGCAGGTACTCGTGCTTTCATGCCTTGTACATCAACACTAGCAACGCTGCGTTGAACGAGAAACATTATACTACATGAAGTACTCGGCAACTGGACTGCTGTAGTACAGCACTTTCCGTACATGCCCAGCTCTTGACTCTGGCAAGCTGCATTGATATCAGTATCTCTGTGACCATGTTACAGGTCATGACCACAGGTCGGCAATGTCATAACACAGGAGGATCAAGGGATGAGGCCTAGCACATGAAGACAAGGTTGTGTTCCATGGTCTACAGAAGAGGCAATCATGGCATGTTGGTATGTTGTAATACCCACGTACCAACGTACCAACATCCAACATACCATACCGAGACTTCTTGTTCGGGACTACCGACATGAGTGCTACTCTTCACCCTGATTTGCTCACTCACGAGAGGACGCCCTACCAGACTGCTGCACGTGTACGTGTGCATGTTCACTAGGTCAAAGTGGTTCTGGTCACTTGCGATGATCCCAGTCCTTCCCTAGAGATGGTGCACCGGCTCTGGAACGTCGTGCTCGCATCGACTTGAAGCTCGCGCACCAGTGTGATGCGGACACCTCTGGCGAAAGCGTTCTTGAGCCCAGCATATTGGGTGTTCATGAGTCGAAGAGATATTTGATGTGCCTTAGCTTCGTTCTGTGTCTCCCGCTCAAATGTGTGAAGGCTGCGGTCGGAGGCATCGTCGAACGATGGAGCGAGGGGCAATATCATGGCCGTCAAGGGCAAGATGATTTCCCCTAACAAGGGAAAGAGGCTGAAACAATCGCCCGTCTCACTCGGGTGGACCATATCGATGTTTTCGACTCTTCTGACCGCCTGCAGCCACGGTTGACGGAAACGCGGTTCTGTAGGGGCCATCTGTCTCATTCCCCGGTCGATCCTCAAATAGCCATTAAATTTGTGATACAAGCCCTGGTCGACACCAGCCCGGAAGAAGCCACAGACTAGCCGCACATGGCGAGGCAATGAAGGAACGAACCTCTGTATCATATTGTTGTCTCCGTCCGCCACGACGGTAACGCTATGGGGCTCAATGCAACACTCTGCGATCCTCGTTACGATCTCAGCAGGCAGTACAGGGAGTGGAGACAATGTGGTCTGCCCATGGTGGCTACCGTAGTTGCTGCACAACGCTCCCTGTTGATATTCCTGCAAGAGTCAACAAATGCAGCGAATCAGGTAGCTTCGGTTACATCTGGCTCACGTCCGCTGATTCATGCATGCTACTGCATTGGTCCCGCTCAGGAAATACCTCTGCATTGTCTCGTTCTTGCTCCGTATCCAGCGTGAGCGTGCGGGATGATATATCTTTTAGGGTAGGACCGGACAAAAACAGCTCAGTCGTGCGAAGCAGTAATTGCTCCGATCTGTCGGGCGGTGCTGATGAGTCAAGAGACATGATGAATCTGCTGACGTCGTCTGCGCAGTGTATGTACCAACGTCTGTATGGCGATCAAGACGGTCTGTCGAGTCTCAGTACCTGCTCGAGACCTTGTGAACCATTAACACCAAACTCAACTCGGTTGCACGATTGTAGAGAGCAGACAGGTCCACTACTGGGAGAGTAAAATGTGACACCACTGTGAGGGACAAATACGGCGGTTCGTTTCGATAGGATTCGACAGGATTCCATCTGCCGACAGAGTGGGGTCGTCGACCACCGTTGGTGGTGGCCAGGTGCGTTGTGCCTCAATACGACCTTGATCGGTGGGGGTTGGCGAATGCGTATGCTCAGGTGTTCAGTTGCTCAGTGGGAGAAGACCTTGATTAGCTCAACTCGTGGAATCCGCAGCAGGTCACTGCCGGCGCTCTCATGCACCATGCTGGCAATGGAAGAGTGCCAAAGTCGTGGTGATTGAACCTTGGATAATGGTGGTAACAATTGAGGAACGATCATTTCGATGGCCACGTTCAGCTGAAGATTGACCATACGAACCATCGCGGTGCAGCACTGCGTCATACGACCTCACGTGACGACCTCGGATCGTTGCATTGCTTGGTTCGTCCTTAGGTTCGTCCTTAGGTTCGTCCTTAGGTTCGTCCTTGGTTCAGGCCGCATTCATCTCAAGGTAAACACCGAGGCAGAATGCTGTGGCATGCGTTTTGCTGCATTGAGGCGTAGATGCGACCAAAGAGGGCTGAGTGGAAGACGAGATGGTGGATCATCTAAGTAAGGGGAAAGTAGAGCTAGTTAGATGCTGCCTACGTCCGTCGAGCAGAGTATCGTAAAGGCCAGATCCGTGGTTTCAAGGGTAGAACGTGACAACAACACATCGTCGGGCCCTGCGCCGTAATAGGTACGTTGGGATCGTTTGCTTACGAGCTCGTTGTTGCGAACGACAAGCACCTGGCTGACTCCTAACAGCGAGTGTCATCTTTTTAGCAATCCTCTCTACTTCGCTCGAGAGAGATCCCATCTGGCCAACGAGCTTCGTTGCTTCGTCATCGGTCTGTCCCAGCTTGATGATGCTGTCCGATCTCAGCCTCCGTCGGTACACCTGTGAATACGCCAGACCTGCAAGGTCTCCACGACGAAGTCTACGAGTGACCAGGCTTTTTCTGTTCGATGCTGCACAAATAGCATGCAAACAAAGTGGAGTGTTATGTCGCACATGAGCATAACCCATGCACTGGCGATGAGCCTACCCCGTTGATGTGAAACCCCATCGCGTTGGATGAATAAGACCCACCAGCGGCAAATATATCTCGCGAGACAGGAGTCACCAGTGGCATTACAAAGACCTAGGCCCGTGACGCTTAGGTCGGCCGAAGTAACCACTTTAGCGAGAGACTTTTGATCATCAAATGTCTGCCAGATAACTGTCTCTTTTTGTGATGTCTGCACAAGTCTTCCTCGGCGTCGGCCCAAGGTATCTTCCTTTTTTGTCCTTGTAGTCGACGCGTAGATCGCTCGACGCTGAAAGAGGAACCTAGAACTGCCGCAGAAGCGTCCGGGGCAGATTGCGACCTCTTCTGGAAGTCTTGTGGGGCTGGTTTGGATGGTCGCTGTATCTGCTGAAGATAAGTTAGCCGTGGGATATCTTCATGTGTTGCATCTTTCCTACTTGGTGTTGTGCAGAGCTGCTTGTCGAGGGCGACGGGAGCAGACGACGTTTCTTCTTTCTCCTCCCAAACGAGTCGCTTCTGGTGCTGCACGCTTCGTGGTGCTGCGAATGTTCGCAGTCAAGAAGAAAAGGTGTCATGGGCACAGTACTTCCTCTGTCGCAAGAGGGACAGAAGACCTATTAATCTCTTCTGCAGTCTCACAATAAGCGCTCAGTGTCCGGGCGTCGCACGTGCTAGACTGCACCCTCACGTTTGATACAACGCACGCTTTTCCACACTCGATTGGTAGTGAAAGGACTTGACTCGGGACCGCCCACTGCCCAACGCCCAACGCCCAATCCCGTGACTCCAGCCTCGCCGTCGCAGGCAAGGCTGCCACGTAATTTTGTGTGTAGAATAGGTTTTGACCGGCACGCCTTGAATATGAGAGAGAATCTCATATTGCTACTGCCTTGCCTTGCCTTAACAATTGAAGCTGCGCTAGCGACTGATATAGACAATCCGTGGTGTTGTAATTGCAGCCCCCCAGTACAATCCTCCTCTTGAAGCAATGGCTAGCCCTAACGCAGTAGTTGCCCTTCGCCTTCGCCAGAGCCCAACCTGGCGAGTTGTATCGCCTGCTTATCGAGATGCCTGGGTATCGGCTTGTACCAAGGTGCAGCTGGTCGTTTGGAATGTCCTGGAGACGGAGAGGTCTTTGAGGTCGCTCCTGGTGACAATGTTAGCTCTGTCGCTAAAGAACGGTTCAATCAGTACGGGCTTGCAGTCGGAGTTGAGTTTGTCATCGCGAAGAACAGGGCCGGTCGCAGTATCGAGATACACTATAAGCATTTCGGTGACGATACTGCTAATAAGCACAAGTTGAAGGATTCTCTCGTTCGCAAGGACCCGGTCACTGGTAAGGTCCAGTCTGATAGGATTCGTAAACGTACCGATCAAAGGACTAGCTGTCAAGTACGATATTCAATCAACTATCGTCGCAATCCCGACTCTAACGATAAGTACTAGGTTGGTCGTTGGATGCATGACCCGACAAAGCACTGCGGCCATCCTTTCCCTAGCAACCTAGTACTGTACCTTTCTTTAAAGAGGTTGCTCGATGAGTACCAGGCGATGGAGGCTATTGGTCGGTCGCTGCGAGAGTCAAGAATGCCTTATTCTGAGGCTCGTACTTACTTCTTGAAGCACGGGATCAATGGTACTATGTCACCGAAGCAGTACTATAACCTTGCTGCAAGACTGGCGAAGGACCTGAAGAAGGAAGACTGCGTAGGCGCACTTGTCGCAGTATTCGAAGACGCTGGCTGGAGGTACTGCCTGCGCAAGCAGATTAGTACTGACTCGAATGGCTATACTATTAGCAAGATCGTCTAAATCTTCTTCTGGTGTGAGCAGTCGCTAGACCTTGTTCAGCGGTACACCAGCAACTCTCTGCTTATTGTTGATGCGACCTTCCGTACTAATAACAAGGGAATGCCTCTACTGATCAGCGTTGGCAAGTCTAGTACCGATCGCACGTTTCCAGTCGCCTTCTCGTGGGTACCAGAGGAAGACGCAGAGTCATATAGCTTCTTCTTCCAGTGCCTCCGCGACGAGCTATATCAGGGCATTCCAGAGCCTGCGGTAGTGCTTACCGACCTCTCTACGGGCATGACCAGTGCCTATAACCGCCTCAAGTGCCTACCGAACTCACAGCTACAATATTGTAATTGGCATGCGGTCTAGGCGATAAGAGGTTATCTCCAGGGCACAAGTCACTATACCAGCGACCAAATGGATCAACTTGAGACTCTCTGCTGGGCATAGATTAAATCCAATACCGAGCAGCACCTAGCTATTAACCGAAAAGCACTGGAAGACGTACTATACCCGTTAGACAAGAGTTATTTGGTTAATTAGCGAGGGCGCGAGTCAAGATTGATACAGTGCTATACCAAGTTCTTTACTAATCTTGGACAGTACGCGACCTCTCGGGTCGAACAGTACAATAGCAGCGTTCACAAGGTCCTTAACCATCAGATCTCGATCTATAAGTCTGCTCAGCGACTAATCGCCTGGGTTAGCGACTTCTTCAGAGACTTTAGCGAAGAATTGGAACGGTCGCGCATAAGCAATATAGCAGGCATTAATAAGAAGTACTTCTGTCGCCTAACAAGATCTATCACAATATGGGCTATTCGACAGCAGATTGGACCGCAGTGGCGAAGGCTAATTGACGGACAGCTTCCTCCCTGTACAGGCGCCTTCAGAAAGCAGTGGCTGCTTCCCTGTACACACGATATGAAGCAGGCATATGAGGGTGGCTATCCAATTGCGAAGCTATTGGTCCACCCGCGGTGGTGGACTGACGGGCATATAGTAGCGACCAGGCAATGGCGACCGCAAGACGGTGTTGCTGAAGACGTAAGACCTCCTCCTCCTCCTCCAGACGTCGAACCAGTACCTACAGACCTTCAGAAGCTATTCTATAATGTAATAGCGATTAGCAATCAACTACTAAGCGACGCTGCGCGTAGGTATAAACGACAATTGCATACAATACTACAAAAGCACCTCGACCAAGGCTATTCCACTCTCGCCTTCGAGCAATTACCTCTCGGTATGCCTAACGACCAACTACGGGCCGCACGCAAGAAGCTTACTATCAGAGCTAAGCGTCTTAAGAAGGAAGCACGCAGACTAGAGAGATTAGCTAATCGCATAGAGAGAGATAACAGAATCCGCGCTATACAGCAAGCAGTAAGAGAGTCGGCAAGATAGGTAGTAAGAGAGGATACACAGCAAGATAGTATCGGTAGCCATATAACCGTACGCCTACGCAGCCCTCTCGTCGACTATATATCGTCGTCCTCCTCCTCGTCCTCCTTATCATTCGACGACGAGCCACTTATCGCAGTGCAAGACTCGCAGGTTGACACTAGCCGTTCACAGTCTAAGCCTCTCGTTCAACCTCCTCCAGCGTCGACAGCACCACCAACTACTATAGCAGCAAGGACAATGCGTAAGAGGAGGGGCACGGGCTTCTACAGTACGCTACTTAGTGGTAATAGTCAAGAGATTAAGAGGGCTAAGCAGTAGCAGTATCGCAGGATATAACTACTGACACCAGGTTTTACCCTTAGAAAGCTGTTCTTCGAGGTTCAGTACGACGTAGTATATAGACCAGGTCAATAGCTAATAGCTAGCCTAGTAGTAATACATCTACGTCGCACTAAACTACGTAGAAATAGCTTTTTGCTAACAGCAACCTCAACACCACGAATTGTCTATATCACTCGCTAGCGCAGCTTCATTGTCAAGGCAAGGCAGCAGCAGTATGACAATCCCTCTCATATTCGATTGATTGATTGATTGATTGATCTTATACGCCCATATTGGCCAAAGTCGGCTGCAGACTACTCGCACACGCTAGCGTTTCCGGCACTGTCCCCACGACTCATTCTAAGCCCTAGTCAGATTCCTCAACGGTTATCGGCCTTTCAACGTCATTACATAGATTCCCTCCTCACGTGCCGCCGTCCATTCCTCCCAATTCCGGAGTAGGTGTAGACCATACCTTCCCATCCAGCGCGCTTGCTGGGCCACAACAATTCATTCTATCGGCATGTTGAAGGGCTTGCTCCTCTGCACAGGCGACTGTACTAAGCAAGTCGGAGGGTCGATGCTGGAGATCATGGGCAACGCGATGTAGTTAGCTTATTGGAGGTAGGACAGCAACACGCGACGCTCCTTCCTGAATCTACCACATCCAGGATCAGTCGCACGATGTGGTCCGTGGCATGCGGCGCATTTGGTGGTGGGAGACGTGCAGGACTCGGCCTGGTGTCCACGCCCGGCACCCTCTCATATTCAATGCGTGCCGGCTTAATTTTTTCCCTCATACAATTTACTATGACAGCCTGATCTGCGACGGCGAGGCTAACGCCAAGGTTGGGCGTTGGGCGTTGGGCAGTGGGCGGTCCCGAGTCAAGTCCGTTACACTGGACCTGCCTGGTCTCAGGACAAAGCAGCGGCAGCGTGGTGCAAAGGATGAAGTATTCGACACTTCAAAGGTGTCGGCTTGCACTTCATTCAGTCAAGCTATAGTCGAAAGTTAGCTTCGAACTTGGATCGACTAAGGAGGCCTGAGAAGATATCTGTGCCATAAGCGGTTCCATATCGTGTACGCTTTTGCATTTTGAGGTAGAAAATCAGATCAGACATGGGCATGGATTTGACCCTGGAAATGCCAAGCAAATAGGCAATAGCTATTTATTGAACCACCGATAATGGTGGTAGTTTTGTGGTTGAGCAAAGAAATGCACTACGAGGCTGCCCGCTGGCATTTCAAGCATCTCCACTTTTTCCATTCTGAATGATACTCAAAAGTTTCAGTGCAGGGGTTATTGTTTGAAACGTTTCAATTTTTCTATCTCTATCCTAAGGCCTAGGGTGAGGCCGCCCTAGCTTCGACCCGGCTCACCGTCACGTGGGTGAGCCTCACCCATGGAACACCTTAATAATTGTGTCGTGGGTGAGAGCGCAGTTTGAGGTTTCTCATCAAGGCAGTCTAGCATGCAAAGTACTTAGTGGTTCATAGACTGGCCTTGACTTCATGACAAGCAAGAAGGAGTGCACAATCACGCAAGGCATAGACAATGGAACAGGGAACTCGTTGTGCAGACCACTTTACTACGCAGGCTATGCAGGCCTTCAGTCTTCTTTCTCTCTTCGACGAAGTCAGCTCCGGAGAGCACCCACACACACTTCGACAATGGCAAAACGAGGTTCTGCGAGTCATGCTGACAGCTAGGGCTCCGAAATGAATACGAATAAGTGAATATTCACTTTTGAATATGAATATGAATAAGTCTTGGCGAATAAATGTGAATATGAATACCGGGTCATATTCATATTCGCCATATTCATGAATAATGTGAATATTCACCCAAGTGGGTCCCGCTTGTCGAACGAGAGTTAAATGTGGATGGCGATAAGAGGCGGCACGGTAAGTTTACGACACTTCTGCAACGACAAGGAAACACACATCTCATTTCACAAGTTTGCAGAAGCTACCCTGGACAAAGTGATACATCGCTATAGACCGGAAAACTCCCTCCTCGTCACAGTCCCCGATCATAATGGTTCTTGAGCAAGACCAACCAACGCATAGTTTCTGCGCTCATGGAGTGGCGTCGAAGGCCGAGTACATCCCTAGCGCCGCTAAAGACCCGTTCCACACCGACCTCAGTGGAGGGAACGGCGAGGTAATCACGGGCTGCACGTGCCATAGACGGGAACTCAAATGCGTTCGCTTTCCACCACTGCAGCACCCATCCCACGGTGCCCTCTTCTGCGCCGCCGTGTGACCAGCCGACCGTGGCTGAATCAAGGTACCTGTCGACATCAGATGTCGGGCGGCTGTCCCGGGCTGCAGCCGCTTCAACGTTTTCCACAATGAGTCTGGCATTCCTGCAGGTTGTTGAGGCTCGGGCTGTTCAACCCCACTTAAGGGATATTCATTTTTGAGGAAGCTACGTACTTGAGATGTGATCTGACATGCATCATCGTTGCTCATATGGGCATTAACAAGAGACCCTTTGATGCGAGGGTCTAAAGCCGTGGCCACATAGTATAGAATGTTCTCGTCCATTTTGCGAAGAAACTTCTCGGCCTTTCCCAAGGCATGTTGGACGGCCTCTTGAATCGATGGATTGACACCATGAAAGTCTCCTTGTGCAGTGCTTGCGTCGCTGAGGAGGTCATCTAGACTCCAGTAGATGACGAGGCTGTCGGCGATGGTCGGCAGGTCTTGCGAAACCACATTGGTGTACTCCCAAAAAGGCTTTAGAATGGTTTGGATCTGTTCAAGCTGCAGCCAGTCCTTGTCCGTTGGTAGCAGCGCCTCGACCTCAGCATGAGTACGAACGAATTGGTTCAGCTCCTTACGTAGACGAATCGCGTCAGCGATCATAGCGTAGGTCGAGTTCCATCGGGTCTCGACATCATAATTGATCATTTTTCGAGGGGACACTTCGCGCCAGTCCTGCAGCCGCTGCGGACTGCGGGCCATCCACAGCACCAGAAGCCGAATTTTGCTGATCGCGTTCTCTCCCTCCAGTGTGCTTGTTACTGCTTCTACGTGCCATCGGCTTTTGGCGCTACCTCGGTCGAGTTTCGTCTTAGCTTCTCTGACGGATCCTGCCCCAAGTTGATGCAGGATGTCTTTGCAGAGCAGATTGATCACATGCGCGAGGCACCGGATGAAGCTGGTGCGGCCGTGGAAGCGCATGAGCGGTCGCAAGCGAAACTCGCCATCCTCATCGTCGTACAGCTTCGAGAGCTCCGTATAGAGTGCGTCGCACATGGTGCCATTGTTGCTCGCATTGTCACCTGTGATCGTCAGCAGCTTCGGGCCAAGCTCGAGCTCATACAGCATAACTAGAACTACTGCTGCCATGTTTTCGCCTGAGTGTTGCCCCGGAAGTTCGATGAAGTCAAGTAGTGCTTCTCGTTTCTCGAAGCTCGACGTGATCCAGTGGCCAATGATGGCGACAATGCTCAATTGGTGCTCCGATGTCCACGTGTCAATGGAGATGGCAAGGCTGTCGCAAGTCCGAGCGAGCTCTTGCTTCAAGCTCTGGCGATAGTCGCCGAACTCGTTGTTGATCCGATCACGAAGCGTGTCAGCACATCGTAGTGGCGGCTCGATGGCGACAGCATCGAAAATGGCCTTGAAGCTGGGATGCTCGACGGTCGTAAAAGGCTGTCGCGTCTGAATAACCCACCTGATCAGTGCCTGCTCGAGGTTAGGACTCTCTTGCCTGGGACGGAGCAGCAGATCCAGCGGGCCTCGACTCAAAGTCTCCGAAGACGGTAACTCTGGCCCTACCCGATGGCGCGTACGGAGGTGGGTCAGCAAGTTGGAGGTTGTGCCGTGGCGCGACGAATCAGATGAAGACCAGTTGCATCGCTTGCAGACAAGCAAGCGATCATACTGAGGTGGCTGCCCTTTCTTGCTCCATTGCGTGTCAAGGACGGTCACCCAGAAGTGATCCTGCGTCCAGCTGGTGTGAATCTTCCGCCTCTTCACGCAGATATCCCCGCTACTTGAGTGGATCGATTGACACAGCTCACCAGATGCTGCGGTCAGCACCGACGAGGAGCTGCTCGACACTTGGGAGATCGATTCGGAGGGTAGAGGCCCATCACTGTCGTCGTGCTCGATCGTCTCCGGAGACAACGAATGCTCGATATGCTCGATATGCTGCGACGTGAGAATTGACCTACCCAGTCCACTGTTCAGCGCGACATAGTCCTTGCGAGGTAGATTGCGCGTGGTGCGCGGCTCCAAAGCGGTCAAAGCCATTCTTGCGAACGTGTAGCATGCTTGCTCGCAGCGCGAAGTGGTAATGCATTGCAGAGGTGATTTGGCGTGGTAAGCATTCAGTCTCGCGTATCTGGTGATGCGGTCAAGCACCGAGAGAACGGAAGTAAACAACCTTGCATATCACGCCTTCTAGAGGGTCGTAGAACGTGTTTGAAGCATGTTCCACGCGTCTCGCACCGTGCATAGCATTGTCGCCGAACTTTGGCTGTAAAGAAAGCACAACACGATTGATAGATCGTGTTGAAGTCGGCGAAGCATAAATGAATATAAACGGTGAATAAAAATCCATATTGCGTGACAATAGGCCTTTAAAACAAACGGATAAAAATGCTCCATGCCATTTTCCTGCCTCGTCATGTGGCATGAGGTGGGTGATACGTAGCGGAAGAGATGGCTAGGTCAATTTAAGTCGACTCTAACTGTTTCGATATCTTAGCGACAGTATCAGCATCACAAAAACAAGTGATGTCGTTGGTGTCCGGAGCGGACCAATATTCGGCCGACTGCTGTGAATAATATGAATACGAATATGAATATGGGCCATATGGAGTCGAGGAATGCGACGAAACAGCCAGAACAGCAAGAGCGGCCAGCAGGATAGTATTGCCAGCGACAACCCCTTTACAATACTGTCCGAGGGAGAGCAACATGGAGAGACACTCGCCGATACCATCATCGTCTCATCTATCGACCCCGTGCTCGAATCGCGAGCAGGACGACCACTACGACCATCACGAAAGCGTCAACAGGATTACTCCCCGCCGGTACCGCCCCCAGCCTCGAAACGAAGGTCACAGAATCCGGTCGCCGCAGTCAATACCGCGACAAACGACCCGGTTCTGCAGGTGCTAGGGCGCATCGAGGCGGCACTAGCGAGGAGCGAAGAAAGAGCCATCAGAGCAGAGAGGCGGGTGGAGGAGCTCGAGGCCACGGTGAAGAGCTTGCTGGACACCCAACGA
>NMUC01000134.1:0-29315 GCA_002319055.1 Knufia petricola | reverse complement strand
CGAAATGGCAAACACCTCAAGAAGATTGATGACGGCTTACCTGCCAAACGGGTTCTTCGAGTGTATGGCTCGCTCTCACGACACCATTCATACATTCTGGCTCAGCTCCGAAGTGGCCACTCCTGGCTGGCAAGCTATGGAGTGGTACGAAAGTTTATCAGCGACGAGAAGTGCGCTTGCGACGCGGTGGAGTAGACTGTCCTCTGCTACGAGCTCAGGCAAAGATTGCGAAACAAGGTAGACGATGCGTTCAATAGCATCGCATCTCTGTTCCGGGGAAGTACCGGGCAAGGTCAAGTTAGTAATCACTGTAGTGACCGAAATGTGCTCAAGGCGGTTTTGGAATTTGCCGGCGCATCATAACGATTCACACTATGGGCTGCGGCAGCGGAGTCTAGGGTACAGCACAGGTCCCACGAGGCTAAAAGATCGTGCATGTAACATAGTCACAACACCATCAATGTTGACAGATAGCTTCAGTACTGGTAGCCTGCATATCGCCGAAAGCGAGCTCTAGACAGGTTCCCACGCATTACTCCCTCGAGTAATGAAGTCTTGACCAATCTAGCACGAATTTGGGTGAAAGCTGGGTCAAGACTTTAGTACCTGAGGGGAGTAGCTTCATGTCAGTTGGCCGAATGTAGACTGCAGGTCTGTCGGGAATGTGATCATAATGCGATTTCACGCGGCAGTCGATGCCCACGAGCGGCGAGCTACCCTGTCCAATTTCCGTCATCATGCGTGAAGACTTGGCGTGTAACTTCCGGCTAGCCGAGCAGACCTATTCCCCAAAAGCAACTACTCGGCCATTGCCAGACTTACATTTATGTCAGAGACTCATAGATCGCGGTTTAGCAGGGCACTGTTGGAGCACATTATATTGACGAGGTAAGAACCACCTCTATAGACCCAGGAGTTACCACCATGTCCACCCATGATCATAACACAATGTACGGCTTCACACCGACCTTGCCGGCCGACCAGAAGACAACACCACCAGCCACAGCCTCACCACGACCCTTGACACCAGCACAACTTCCTCTCCCGTCCACACCTCTCGCGAACCGCATTAATGACTATGCGAAGGCCAAGCTCCCACTTCAGACCTACACCCACTCCCTCCGCGTTTACACCTACGGCTGCGCTATCGCCCATGAATGCTTTCCTGACTGGAACCTTCACCCAAGCTCCAAGCTTGCTGAAACATGGTTCATCGCCGCGTTGCTTCATGACATTGGCACGACACCTGAGCATATCTCTTCCACGAAACTGAGCCATGAGTTCTGGGCCGGCTATCACGCCCTTAACATCCTCCAGGACACGTCACTGACTACTTCTCATGGTGATGACGGAGTTGGCGACGTGGCGAGCAGGGAGCAGGCAGAGAGTATAGCTGAGGCAATCATCCGACATCAAGATGTGCAAGACAAAGGTCGAGTCTCCTTACTAACGCGGCTGATTCATATGGGCACATTGCTGGACAATATAGGAGCTGGAGTAGAGATGGTGCATCCTGATACTATCCGGGCTGTGAACGAGACATATGATCGGAAGGGATGGAGTAAGTGCTTCAAGGATACGGTCGTGGAAGAGAAGAGTCTTAAGCCTTGGGCTATGGTGAGTCGGATCGAGGGATTTGAGGATGCGATTGAGGCGAGTGCGAGCGGTGTGATGAGGGCGTGGGAACGGAAATAATGAGACAATGAAGACGATGCAAGTAGTACATACTTGATGGACGGAGAGTTACGACGTCTCAGTCTCCCCATAGTGTTAAGTGACGATTGACTCATCGAGATGTCAGTCGGCGCTGAGCACAGATCGTCTCACACTGTTGCCTACTTCTGCTCAAAACAGCGTCCGTCAAGGTCCAAACACAGAAACCGAAGCGTTCGGATGCAAAATGCGGTTACCATTGAACCTTGGTGTCTAGTGCTCCCGAGACCAGGGTCATCCATGGCATGAGCCGAACGCTCCGGACCAGGAATGTCACATGGGTTCTTGAGCTCCCCCACATGCTTGTAAGTGATACTCTGCACTTAACGTGAGCGCTATGGATCCACCAACTTGCACTCTGTCTTGTTCGATACCCAAAGACCATGCTTGTCGTATCCTTCCTGTTTATGGAGGATCTGTGTTGCGGCATCGGTGCTAGAAAGTCATCATTTGCTCATGCGTCTTGACGCTCCTTTACTGTAGCATGTGGACCCATTGTCAGTCTTGAGAATACCTTCAGTCTTGATCGTGCAAGCCGTACTCTAAACTGGTAAGTGACTGCTGCAGAGCTTGGTGAGCTTGATGAGCTTGATGAGCTCGATGAGCTTGATGGACTTGAAACCGAAGGGACGATCTGTATAACAGGAACCAAGCAACTGCAGTGCTGGAAGGGTGCCCGCGTGCGTACGGTACAATTATGACAAAATGGTAGGACGGCTCGCAATCACCGACTTTCAGCAGGAACAGGGTGTACATCCTCTTGTTGGCAGGTGTGACGTCATCACCTTCTTGACTGCCATTGTTCGCAATCTGTTTGTCAGTTGTGAGAGCTCGAACGATGTACACAAGGAGGCGGTGGTCGTTGCACCACCGTTGCGTCCTTCAAGTCACTAAGGAATGGAGTCGACTAAGCTTCGGCTACTGGTGGCCAGGGCATTCACAGCCAACCGTGATTTCTCCGCTGTTTCCCTTACCTTAATGGTCCTCCACTCCTACCACAAAACAGCCATCCAGGGTTCAACGCTGTTAAGTCACGCATCGTTCTTTCAGTATGTTCCGATCAGCAATGCGGTGAACAATTTTAGTGAGCTTGTGCATCTCTCCTTCACACCTGCATGGTGTCTCAAGCAGTACACATCACACGTGTGGAGTCTAATGGATACCCACAAAAATGTCCGCGATATACAATCTGTGAACCTATCTCTGGAATTGTTTCATCATGAAAGATCATGGCCCCTAAGGACTATGCATGTGAGGAGTGTAACATGTGAAAGATGTAGGGGTGACGCGGAGTGATCAGAGTTAACACGGTGAAGTGGCGGGCTTGGCTGCATAGGACTGTGCCGAGAGAGAATTGTGTAACATCCGAAGGGAATGACAGCACTCTTACGACATGAGATTCGCTTGACTCATCCGCGTAAGGATCGCAACCTAGGAGTAGCATAGATCACCCTGATTAGGGAATGTGCGGTAATGAGCCAGATCTTTGCAATGGGCACGTCCGTGCGAACGTGCTTCGAGCCTACCACGATCGATGTCATATCGGGTAGAGCTTGAATATGTTTAGCTTTGTATGTCTCAACCCTTTCTTCTCGTCACTGGTCTGAGGTCTATGTACTGAGCAGGTCAAGTCTAGCTAGCTATCTCTTGTGCCCCACATTCGGTCTCCATCCAGGTCGAACGAGAGTGACGCCATGCGCAAACCCATCTCTGCCGAAGGTCATGTATCAAGCCACCTTATTACGAGATGATCGTACCTACCAGAGTGACTCTGTATCTTGATCCGCAGCCTTGTCCTCTCGCTCGTACAGTTTAGCGTGCCTTTACTCACGGCGAAATCCTCCGCAGGGAAAGGACGTTTTCGAGGGAGCAGCTCTGTCGATCATGCTCCATCTCCGCAAGCTTTTTCCGATAACGCGTCGTCTCCGCAACGGAGTCACTAGTGGCTGTGGCATTGAGACAACATGTGCATCAGCGTGACTTTCTGGTGTGGCCTTTGCTACCAATACTATCTGTGTTTGAAGTAACAAGATCTCTGGAGATTTATGTAGCACCTGAACTGTCCGAGGTACCTTTTTATTGCGCTAGCTTTGGTTGTCGTTCTATAAAGGACATTTTGTATTGGCTATACGTGCGTCGTACTCTTATGATTACATAAGTGCTGCAAATGGATCCCTTGCCAGAAGCGCAAGCAAGCATTAGCGTCCGTATCTTAGTGGTCTCGTATGCAATCAAGCCGTTCCCGGCGCCTTACCTTAAAGACATAGGTTCCCGTGAGGAGCTACTGCACCATAGAGAGCAAACCGCGGACCTAGCCAGAGTGGTGCTGTACCTTTGAAAGACCAGCGACAGCCCGGAAACTGATCTTGGTCAAACGCTGGCAACGGTTCGTTACTGCACGAGCAC
Source organism: Knufia petricola (assembly GCA_002319055.1). NCBI lineage: Eukaryota > Fungi > Ascomycota > Eurotiomycetes > Chaetothyriales > Trichomeriaceae > Knufia > Knufia petricola. Next base: position 25,196 of record NMUC01000134.1, on the reverse strand, counting down.
AGCGAGAACATAACACAGAGACACCTACTCCATGAACTCTGACACAAGCGTAGATAGAGGCTGCCATGATAGACGCTTGTCCCCTATAGGCTTAGCCTGAAAAGGGCGTATGAAAATCAAATCAAATCAAATCAAATCAAATCAGACATCTCTGAGCATTAGATGACACATCACATTCACCGAATTGGTGTCATCTCTTGTGCCATGGTCCATGTTGGAGCTAGAAAGTTGGTATACCACGTAAGACTTACATACTCAGTGCCAGCTGCAGCATCGCATGGTCGTCTGAAAGCTTTCTAGGTCGTCGTTATTGACACATTCTATGTTTTGTGCATTGGCTTGTTGGTGATGAGTTGAGCTAGCTAGATCAATAGCAGCATTATTCACGATTCTGCAAGTGAGGGCAATAATACGATCCTCGAATGGTTACTCGATGCAGGAGTTGAGTTGAGTTGAATTTCCTACACCCTCTCAGGCTATGCCTATTTGGGGACTAGCTATATTCCTGATATCTCTCATTCGTTTCTCCCCGGTTCATTGAGTATCCTGCTATCGGTCCTGCCATTTTGACCCTTCTTCGACCCAGCCTAGTCGTTGCCCCCTTATGTCGTCCGCATCACCATCTCTTCTCCCGCTTGTACTCGATGCAGGAGCTTTCGCTGATCTCGTCGCTGAAGAGAATAGTGACCACGTGACGACTCTACTCCAAGTCTGGTGACGAATCGATCGTGGGAACCCGCGAAGCCGGCGGGATTGATATCAAGCAGAGCACCCTACACAAGCTCAATAATAGAATCAGCGTTGCCGGCTACGCTGACTGTCCCTTTACTTCCGACCGCCTTACCCCTGTACTGACCGCCGGCGTCGGGCTGTCTGTCTGGGCGCGCCGAGCAACATTCGTACACATCTGCCATTTGGCGCGCGACACGAAGCGCGACAAGAAGCTAAACGTCTCGTCTATGGACCTCGTCCAAGAAGCCTGTTTCTCAAATTGGTATGAGACAAAATCATCTTTCTCGCTACCAAGGAGTGGTAGTTGGCTTTCTCGTTGAGCGCTAGAGCCGACAGCCAATGCAATGTTGCTCGTGACGCCCCGCGATGTCCAGGTAGATCCAATTACGATTGGATGTGACATGTCGAAGTGACAACGGCTGTTTCATCCATTAAATATGTTTGTATGCAGGACTAGAGCCCATTGGCGTAATTACCAAAATGCATTCGTCACACGATTTCAATGGCCGGTAGTGCTTGGCGGCGACCGAAGTATTCAGTGCTTTCCCAAATTGCGAATCTTGAATCAGACCTCTCCTTACCCAAGCTTACCGGTGCTCGTGAAGCCGTTGTTGCTGTTTGCTGCTACCCTGCCACCAGGAGTCATGGACCTTGACCATAGCTCCAGCGAGTGCGATGGCCGTGTCCTTTCCACTGAAAGTCAAGACGATGCAGAGTGCGGTCAGACGAAACTGTGCATCCTCGTTGCGATGAGGCAACGTTGTGCATTTCTGCTGGTGGAGCTGCTCTCCATTCGAACACGCGTACATGAGGAACAAAGAAATGCGATTTGTACACCGCATCTGTGTAGATTTTACATATCTGACGAACCCGTGCGGATACCAGAGCGAGCTATCAGGTCAGCACAGTGCAAGAAGTGGTCCATACAACTATGTGCGAAATCGAGTCCTGTTCAACGTACGCAGAAGTTCTTAGAAATGACTGATGTATCCACAATGGATGGCGCTTTTCAGCTTTCAGTTAAGCTTGGATCCTAAGCTGGATCCAACAAATCTTCTGGTCAAAACAGCCACCCAAAACACAGGTGTTCAATGAAAACAGCGTATTGTCATTTGAAGCGACTTTTACCATGCCAAGGCTGTGCTTAACCTGAGAAACCCTTACACTTTGGGCCGACCCCTTCAAAATTTGCGTATATCGTCAAAGCTCTAACCATTAGTTCTCGAGATTGTATGGCACATCCCACAAAGCAACTCTTCAAACTAACAGCTGTGTTCCGTTAAGACTGGTATGGTTCAGCTCCTTACCCTGGAGAAGGTATGAGATGCAGAAGCCACGATGGAGCAGGGGCAGACCGATGCTCCTACCCATCTCGCCTCGGTGTTCTCGAGTCCTTTCCCACGGTCCCTCTCACCGTCGTCTGCATCTCCATCAACTTTCTTTTGACCTCGACCAATTATATGAGCCTATGAGGAGTCATCTTGTGGTTTAGAACCATCATTCGACGAACTGTCCCTAGGCCTGAGTTCTATCCGGGCATAACAAGCATTCGCAACCATGCTTGTTTCTTAGTCATCCTTACCAACAACGATTCTGGGCAATGATAGCCAGAGTCGCTCGCATAGCACTTGGAGACCTGACGATGCCTTACTAGGGGAAGACCAACGGGCCTAACAACGGCCTGATCAAGACTAGAAGTAGCACACAGAAAAAATGCTTCAGGGCCGCGAGCAGGCTCGTAGGTGGCTCACCGAGACATTAGTACGAACTCCTGGGAGTACACTGGGTCATAACTTCAGTGCAATGGTAAGAATTGTCATCTGTAGACAATGCTCATACCTCGAGAGTAAGGGTGTTGAAAATGAGCACTGCACTACTACATGCATAACTTCACATGCCAGTGTGCCCGGAAGTGGGCCGTTTGTACTTAATGTGGACTTTCCGTTTGAGCTTGGCTCGGCCTTGGCTTCAGCACGGCCGACTTGCCGAAATACTAAGCTTCAAGGACGCGATCGAGCACAGCTAGTCCATCGGATGGAACTGTTTCGGCACGCTTTGGGAGACACGGTCCGCGATCAAAAACCGGTACGCTCGATGATGGATTGACTCTTCTACTTCGCTAGGTTGCTAAGCAGGCGTTGACCCAGGCTGTAGCACATGCCGGACAAGAAAGGTCAAGTGCGACGAGACACGACCTGTCTGCAAGCGGTGTGAAAAGTCTCAGATGGCATGTGACTGGGATCAGCTTGTGGTCCGCCATCCCCTTAGTCGCAGAAGACAGCCACCTGTGCAGTCGCTGGAGCCCCAGTTGATTTACCAGCGTGCTCCGGGTTCGGAAAATTTATGCACCCCATCTCAGCAAAGCCCGAATGGTGCAAATTCTGCGGTGCCGAGCACTTCTAGCCAGACGGCTGCATCATTCTTTCCCACCGCGACTGGCTCATGTTCAATAAGTCCCAACTATCCGTTCTCGTCTGGACAGCGAAGTCGTCATTGCAAAGAGAGTGTGTTTTCTCCTTCGTTGATGATTCAGTGAGCACTTTGCGCACTTGTCAGTCTCTTTCTAGCATTTTGCTAATCTCTCTTGTATTCATCGTCGCGAAAGGCATTGCCAATCAAGTTTTGGACCTTGAGAAGTCCTGGTCATCCGTCTGCTTCGCGCATCTTCCACATCGGCAGCCGCATGGTCAAAATTCAGTAAGTAGGGGCAGCGCTTCCAGTCCTTTGCTAGCAAGGCGTGTGGTCTTGCTCGAAGACAATATGAGGTAGGTGAATTTTTGGGCGACTGGTTGGTGTTCCGGACGTGCAGTAATCCAGGGATTTGCTACGGAGCTGGACGCATATGGCATCAGGCGGATGCACCGGGGCTTCAAAAGTGCACGTTATAAGTCAAGCTTCCACTTCGCTTGTGTTTGGCTAGGTAATGTTGATAAAGATGTCCAAACGAACGAGACAGAGACATGTCTGGGTAAACTGCGATTCGTTGGGAGGCACCTGTCACGTGCACGATGCCAAGAGGTTCATGCAAGACGCACGGATCACCAGTACTTTGTACGCTTGGAGATTTGATCACTGCCGCAATACAACCATCAAGTGGACTCAATGGAAGATTCAGGTTGAACTGATAGAAGTTGAAGGTTGGCTCAACGGAAGTTGAAGGTTTGATCGACGGAAGTTGGAGGCTGAACTAAGGTAAGTCGAAGGATTCAACGACAGAAGCTGAAGCTTGATCAGAAATCGCGACCCAAGATGTTTCTATCCCTGAGTCTCTAAGTGATATCCCATGCTTATGCTAGGCGTGCACGATGCTGGATTTGATATGCGAGATCACATACTGGATAGAGCTGTTCGCGGCCAACTTCTCATCGTGCCAAAGGCCGTCGCGTCGATTTGCGTCCGACGAGGTTGGAGTCCATGTCTGCGAAGTCGACACAGAATACCTTAGAAGGAGCTCATGCCGGATCATGCATTTTGCATAAGTCTGCCATGGTATCTTTCTCGGTAGCTGGCACTGCATAAGAGCAGCCTTGCGCTCTTTCCCGAATCCGTAATCTTCTGCACCATCCTCAGGTAGACCACTCGTCTGTGTTGTTGTCCCTATGTGATACCAGTCAGCTACAACGGGCTGAGTATGTCCCTGGGCATAGTGCCTACCAAAGTGTTGGCTGTTCTCTTCGGAATACCCCCATCATGTCTTTGCACCTCTTATCGTCGAGCACGATGACCTCAACTCCCTGTGACTGCAAGTACTCCTCGCCGCCCAGAAATGTCTTGTTCTCTCCAATCACCACTCGACGAACCTTGTAGAGAAGGCAGGCGCCGGTACACATAGCACACGGCGAAAGTGTTGTGTACATTGTGCCGCCCTTAATTAGTGACGCTGGAAGGCGGCCGGAATTCTCGAGAGCGGACATTTCGGCCTGTATGGCATCCATCTCAGCTATTGTTCCATGCGAAAAGTGTGACCTACGTGCAGTATGGCACTCCCCTGCTGCACTTTCATATTATGCCCGACACCAAGTATTGCCCCCTCTTTCGAAACCAAAGCAGCACCGATAGGAACACCGCCTTCGTGCAGGCCCTTCTCCGCTTCGGCCAGAGCTGCCTGGAATCCAGGATCTAAGGAGGACATGGCCGTTTCGCTAGAGGTGTCGCGGTGATCGTAAGAGCATCCACAGAAGGAGGAACGTAGCACAATGGTCTCATACGTATTTGGGGAGGGTTTGTTTTCTGAGATCATGCAAACGCTATGTGCAGATCACACGTTCTCCTGCAACAGAGATACGCATGCCTCGTCGGATGTGACGAAATTTGGCGCTCAATTCCGTCGCAAAGGATTTTGCAACGCTCAAGAAGCTGTAGCCGAATAGAAACGACGACGTACACCCGACTTGGACGATGATGATGAAGCCATGACGCATATTGAACCAACACAACAGAACCAAGACGCGTACATGGACAGATGTAATCAATTTCAACTGCTGGCTAAGTCTTTAGGTTTCTAGGAACACGCAGATGACGGTGTGCATGTTTAGCTACTGTACCTCGTGCCAGAAGACGTGTTTTCACGAGGAAAAGAACAACACGGGACGATTCAAGTGTTGGGTCTCAACCAAGGCCCTTCCAGCCGAAACTCCATAATTTACAGTTGCCCTCTAATGATGAATCAAATTGCTGCGTGCCCGTCGGCGATGGCCGAAGATTATCGAATCGGTGTCCCGCTCTTCTGGTCATCTTTCAGGGCTTTGTTTGCCTCCATCGACACAGGGCACCGAAACTGCATGATTGCCGATCGTATCGGAGCCGCGCATTCTGAGCTTTGACACGCCGCCACCACAAGGCCGTGCACTCGTATCCTCCTAATGAGGATGCTAGTAGGAACATTACAGACGTGGTGAGGATGGTCGGCTTGATCCCTGAGGGCACAGGCACCTTGCGGTGTTGACGTACGATATCAATGGCTGTGATGTCACCTCGTTGCTGAGCCCGATTTTCTCCCAGCAATATTGCCTGGCTATGATCAGCAATATACGAATGCTGTCAAGAATTTGAATAGTGGTCCAGCCATGTTATACATAGGGTCGTAACTTGCTCAAGAATCAGTCTCGTTACCATTCCTTTTCCACTTGGCCTTCTGTGCATTGATCGACTTCATCTCTTCGACTTGCTGCTTCAGGATAATCTCGAGGCCGTCGTTCCGCCTGGCAAGAAGTAAGACCTCGTCGGCCTTGATTGTGCTTCGTCCTGCAAGTTTCGCGAAAGCCTCGAGGTCGGTAGCAACATCGGCTGAGAAAGGAATTAACACTCCCCTGCATGGACTCATGCGTCTTAAACCAACCTATTTGAGCCCACACAAGCTCCGCCAGAGAGCCTTTGTATTGAGGAGTCGTATTCATGCCGGCATCGAGTGTCGACTTGAGACGATCATCAAGCTCGCGATTCGTAGATCCGATAGCTTCCGACATGGTTCTGGTGATCTCAAGCCAGGTTTGAAAGCCACGAGATTGGTGAGGACGAAGTTGTCGCCCAGTGTAAGTAGAGTCGACGGATGCGACGCGTTTTCGGATCCGAAGAACGCGTCCATGGCTCGCTAATGTTGGGTGACGTAGCTCGCCTAAAGAAAAGGTTCCGGTACCAAAATTTTAGATATCTTGTTGACCAGGACCGGCTCGAACAAATTGTTTCCTCTTCGCAAGAAGTTCTTGAATATCTATTGCCAGGAGCTGCCGTCGGCACAAGTCACTAAAATTCGCTGAAAATTGCCTCGCAAATTCTCATCATCCAATGATTTTGTGCTCAAACAACGAACATCGAGAGGCAGATACAGACCGCAACTATCTTAGTCTTGCAGACATGGCCATGGTCACAGAGAATACCATTCAGTTCCAAGTCCCTTTCGCTATTCCATCCCTAGGCATTCAAGAGCCAACGACAATCTCGAGCAACAAGCAGAACCTCCAACTTATTGTCCAGATCATCGTAGCAGTCTGCGCAGGTTTCTTGCTCTGGCCTAAATTGCTTCCGCCTTCGGCTTCGCGAGCAGAGATGATGGAAGCCGAGACAAAAGACATACAGGGGAGGATAGCAAAACTAGAGCACGAGCGAGACCAGGCAAAGGGACAGAAAAGCTGTGCTGTTGCAACAGGACCAGCCTCTAGTGCCGAGCCTGCCAAACCGGCAACCAGTGGTACAAAGGACAAAGCCAGTGCAAAAAAAGAGAAAGGCATAGGTTCCCTGGATCGACAATGTGAGCTTGCTCTCGTTCGTCCCCTCCCTTTGTGGAGGACAAACCCATGACTTGAACATTACGCCCAGTTTCCGACTGTGGTCACCCGCAAACTCCGAATCAGCCCTGTCCCTCCTCGATAGAAGCTGATATTATACGAGGTGCTTGGCTCAAGAATTTTGGACACGGGTCAGATGCCTGGTATAGCCTCAGGAATGCAGTGCGCCAAGCACAGCACATTGGCCTATACCTTGAACCGACTAGGCCAGCTGGTGATGAACGTTGTGCAGAGTTTCTACGGACTGCATGGCACAACGAACACAGGCGGAGGTTTTGGAACTACCTGTTCACCTGGGAAGCCCACATGGCCCTACAAATGAGCAGACCACGGACTGTCAATCTTGTCGATTGCACTGTCAAGGCCCCGATCGATTGCGATATCCCGGAGCACGCTTCACTCACACTACTTAGGACAGGAAGTGAACCAGACTGTGAGCCACCTTCCCATTACACTTCGCAAATAGTGCAATACGAGATAGCAGTGAGGATACATGACGTCTTGAATCATGGCTTGCTCAACTCTACAATCTCGAATACGATGAATGTTATGGCTATACATCAAGAGGTGGAACAGCTTCTCCAGGACCTCCCACCCACCGTCAGCTTACAGAACATGGATAGGTCCTGGGACTTGCGATATCCGGAAATTGTGAGGGAACGCATCAACATCCGAATCATTGCGGGCTCGTTCCTCATGGCTTTGCATAGACCGCATGTGGCACATCCTCAATCTTTAGTAGCAGAGGTCAAAGTGGCGAAAAGCGTGCTTGACTTTTCTCAGGTTTTGTTTGAGATCACCAAGGAACACCAGTACAAAACCTTCACATTGATCTTCTATACCATCGATTCTGGACTTTTCCTATCTGCGATCATGGCAAAACACGCCCACGACGATGCAATAAACGGTGTCTCAGGCGATGCCCCGTTGAAAACGCTAGAAGATTCTGTCAATCGACTAAACACACTCAAGCAAAGGAATACTGCTTGGACCAGCTGCAACGACGGTTGAAGCAGCATGTCTTTGTGCCACTCAGAGAAGGCGACAACGACTTCCTGTCGCCGGAACAGGTACGCCAGCAAGAGGAAGCCCAACAGCAACACAGCAGCATTAGCCCGCTTGTGACGACTCACTCATTGACTCTTTTGGTCAGTACTCAGATTTTGACGACTTGTTCTCAGATATTGTCAATATCTCGTCATTCACTTCTTCGTGGCTGGATCAGTACCCTGGACCTATGCAAAATCTTGACGAGTCGGCCAATGCACCTTCGAGGCTTCGGCGAATCTCGAAGAGGTTCGAGGTGGCTCACCTTGGGGTGCTGGTACATCTTCAGCTGGTGATGGTTCCAGACAACCCTCAGCTCTTGAGCTCGAGGTTGCCGAAGAGCAAGGGAAGCAATTCCACGAGCTTGTCTCCAAGGTCAAGTTTGCGTGATTAGCTGAGCAAGGAGAGAGTGGGAAGAGTGATGACAAGCAGGAGATGACTCTACATAATTCTCTCTGCGCATGACATTACGTCCCACCAGACTGAAATGTGCAAACAACTTAGTGCATGAATGGTGTCCTGATTGTCCTATAAAGCTCTGGGTTGGTTGAGCACTGATTTCAGTCGCATTCGGCAGTCATATTGACGCTAACAACAATGTTACCTGTCTGGACATTGTACCATCACTCCTTAGACCCCAAGTGCGTCAAAGCCGCCGCACACATCGCCTTGATTCCATTCTTTAACGTCGGCTGAATCACAGGCGCAAAGTACGGACTATGGTTGGCCGGGATGTCCTCGTCAATTCTCCCGACCTTCTCAGCGTTATCCCATTTCTCGGCCTCCACGCCACCAAAGAGCCAAAAGCAATATGGCCTATTGATGTTCGTCGCCAAGTCCGACACATCCTCTGAAGCATTCGCAGGTGTTACAGTTGGGTTGAATTCGTCGCCAAAAAGATTCGTGAACGTCTCACTCAGCTTCTCCGTGACGCCCTTGTCGTTGATTGTCAATGGGAATTTTCTGGTCTGTTCAAATGTGGGTGGCTTCTTGCATCCGCTTGCTTCGCACTCCTGCCAAGACCATCAGTGTTTCTGGTCAATCAAAGTGACAGACAGTAGAGCCCGGATCATGAACACAGCGTCAATGGTCTTGCAGAACAATCAAACTCGTCCCGTCTGAAAACAAGCAAAGAGACCGATCACAACATACCTTCTCCACAATCCGCCGCACCGCCTTCTTCAGCTTCTCCCTCGTCTCAACCCGCTGAGTTCTAATATCAACCTTCAACACACCCCGATCAGCAATAACGTTCTCCGATTCCCCCACCTGCAAACTCCCCACCGTCACCACCCCAACATCCTGCGGGTTGACCTCCCTAGCCACAAGCCCCTGCAGCCTCATCACAATACTCGAGGCCAAGACCACAGGATCAATACACAAATGCGGCATGCTCCCGTGCCCGCCCCGTCCGAACACCGTAATCTTGTAACTGTCCGCTGCCGCAATCATTGTCCCCACGCGAACCGCCACCCGACCAGTCCGGAAGGGCATAACGTGCTGCCCTAGCACCACGTCCGGCACAGGTACCTTCTGGTATAAACCCCCATCGACCATAGCCCGCGCGCCCTCCCCGCGCTCCTCGTTTGGCTGGAATACCACGATCAGCGTGCCGGCCCACTTTCCTCTAACCTCTTCGCTAGCCAGCCACTCGGCCGCAGCAAGTAAGCACGTAACATGCATGTCATGCCCGCAAGCATGCATGACAGGCTTGACTTTTCCATCGTCGGTGGTATCTTTCATCGTCACTTTACTCGCATATTCGAGCCCCGTGTCTTCCTTGACGGGCAAAGCGTCCATGTCCGCGCGCAAGAGGACTGTAGGTCCGTCGCCATTGGATAGGACGCCTGCGACGCCGTGCCCGCCAATGCCGGTGTGGACCGTGTAGTGTTTTAGAGAGGGATGTTTGGACACCGTGGAGGCTGTCTCGGCCTCGTGGAGGGAGAGCTCGGGGTGCGAGTGGATGTGCTTATAGAGGTCTTCATAGGAGTCTAGGGTGAAAGGGTAAGAGTGGAGGAGGTCGGCGATTCGGGAGGGTGGAGTGGTCTGTTGGTCTGGCATGTTATGTGTTTGTCAGTAGATTAGTTTAGATTAGTTTAGTTTAGGGGATATTCTTGGCTTTGTGATGTCGAGCATGTATATAGTCAGTGGAAGTGCCAGGTTTTAAGGTTGGTAGGGTAAAGCTGTAAAAGTCTTCGAGAATGCTGTCACTGCTCCCCACTGTCATGGCAGCAGCGAAAGTGCATATGGAAGCATTCGTCTCGCTTACGGTAGCCCATAAGCTCAATCAAGACGAGAGCACCGAAAGGAGACCACGGATCCTAGAAAGACCATCGGCATGCATGTCTGAGCCTGGCCACTCTTTCGATCGACATTCTTGTGCTATAGATTCCTACGTATTTGCAGAACTTCACCTAGCGCGGAAATTTAGGGCTAGCGCTTTCGGGATTGGGGGTCCGAATCTTTCTCATCTTCACCTGCCCTTCCGTGACGTCAAGGTTGACTTTGGATGCTGGAGAACACGATGATGACCCTCCGCCTACTCCAAATACTGCTAGTTGCCTACTACTACCTTCCACGTGCAAGGAGAGGTTAAATGCTTATTGCTTCATGCTCGACACGACTTAGCCGGGATTCCTGACAGGTCGTTGAGCAGACGAATACACATCTCTTTGCCACTTACGGGATCGAGATTGCACCTATGTGTTCGTGATGTTGTTGATGACTCCTAACCAAAATGGCCGAATCTCATGATGAAATCTCTGGCTCGGTACATCTGAATCGGGATACTGCCATCTCTGTTGACCAAGTGCCCACAAGTACACTGTCGCCAAGCAGGAGTTCCCTTCATTTTGACGAGGACTACACACATGGTTCAGGTGACACTGACGAGGGGCAGGAAGCTGCGTATGGAAGCCCCGGATCTGAGTCACAGACAGACAGCCGTTCAAGAATCACAGATGACACTGCGTCAGTGAATCGCTCTGCTCCAAGGGCTCCAAGCAACATGTCTTTGGGCTCTGCACCATTATCACCCCTCGGCAAGCATGAAAGATCCTGGTCACATCGCCCATCTACGAAACTAAACTCCACAGACTCATTCAATCCTCAATTGCAGAAATGGAAGGACCACCCAGAACTAGAAGCTGCCACGACCGTCAGACAAACCCACGGCATACGGCTTCGGCGGAGGAACACCATGACCAACGTTGAAGATGCACATATTCCACGAGGTCCCTTACACTGGAAACCGCACCATTCTCGAAGGCCAGAGCACATCACGTCCCCCTCAACCCAAAACCTGTTACACACAAACATCATCCCGCAACAAGAAGCATACATCCTCAAAGTCTGCCGAAGTCTCATGATGTACGGAGCCCCCACACACCGCCTCGAAGAGTACATGCAAGCAACCGCCGAGATCCTCTCCATGCGCGTACAATCCTTCTACATGCCCGGCTGCATGATCATCTCCTTCAACGACTCCGTCTACCGCTCCACAGAAGTTCACATCGTCCGCTGCACCCAAGCCCTCAACCTAACCAAACTCTACGAAGTTCACGCCGTCTACAAATCCATAATCCACTCTACAAGCACCCTCGAAGACGCAACTGACCGCCTCGACGACATAATGGCACAGCCCAACAAATTCCCCCACTGGCTCCGCGTCATCACCTACGGCCTCGCCTCCGCAGCGATCGGCCCAGTCTCCTACTCCGCACGCCCCGTCGACCTGCCCATCATCTTTCTCCTTGGCTCCCTCCTCGGCTTCAGCGAACTGATCCTATCCGCCAAATCCGACCTCTATGCGCACATCTTCGAAATCTCCTCCGCAATCCTAACCTCCTTCGTCGCCCGCGCCTTCGGCTCCATGAACTCCGGCAACACCTTCTGCTTCTCCGCCATAGCCCAGGCCTCCCTAGTCTTGATCCTCCCTGGCTTCACCGTAACAAACAGCGCCCTCGAATTGCAGTCCAAAAACATCGTCTCCGGCTCCGTGAGAATGATCTACGGCATCATCTTCACGCTCTTCCTCGCCTTTGGCATCACAACCGGCACAACTATCTACGGCGCCCTCGACGGCAACGCCTCGTCCGCCACCACCTGCACCGCCACCAGCATCTCGTCCTCCTTCTGGTGGCAAGTCGTCTTCGTCCCCGTCTTCACCTTCTTCTACATCATCGTCAACCAAGCGCCCTGGTCCAAGATGCCCACCATGATAATCCTGACCCTATCCGGCTGGCTCGTGAACCACTTCAGCGGCCTGCGTTTCCAGGGCCACAACCAGCTCCCGCAGGCCCTCGGCGCACTTACGGTCGGCATCCTCGCGAATTACTACAGCCGGCTGCGTCACGGGCTCGCGGTGGCCGTGCTGCACCCGGCGATCTTCATCCAGGTGCCGGGCAGCCTGGCCGCGAGCGGCGGCTTGATCGGCGGGGTTCAGGAGGCAGATCAGCTGACCGGGCGGAACGGGACTGAGGCCGGGGGGCCGGGGCAACCCAACACGACGGCGTTGAATGCGGGGTATGCGATGGTGGAGATTGCGATCGGGATTACGGTTGGGTTGTCTGTTAGTGCGCTTGTGGTTTATCCGTTTCGGAAGGCGAGGGGGCGGAGTGGGTTGTTCAGCTTCTAGTGGACCGGACAGAGCGGGCGTATATACTATGTGCAATCGACTGACTTATTGTTATTGGCGTTGTCAAGCTCTGTCTCGATCTCAATCCTGGTCCACAGTAAGTAGTTGCACTTTCAAGAGCTCTGGGACCCACACATCGGACGTCAGCACAAGCATGGGCAACCCCACTACATGCAGGTGTCTGTCCTTACGTAGATAGCTAGTCAAGGACAAACAATCGGTTGTTCGACTTGCAGTAGACTTGTTGGAACTTCCGCTCACGGATGACGGTCGAGATAGCGGGCATTTGTGACCGTGACCGGATTGATTATGGCGCCAGAATCTGGCACAAGACAGCCCATGATTCTAGTCCAGCATCACCGTACTAGCGAGGTTGACTGCCGCTTTTGGGCAAATGTATTCGGCTTGGCAGCTCCCCCCGCTGAAGCTAAGCTTGTGCATCTCAGACCAACCACTCGGTGAATGATTAGGCAACAGTCTCAGATTACCTGGCTGGTTCGTACAATGGCTGGCGCATGGATTAACTATGTATCAGTTCCACCAAGGATCTTCCAGAATTTGATCTATAGTTGCCCGATTCTTTGGATTGAGATCCGTCATCCTCAAGATCATCCTCTTTGTCTCATGATCGAGATTCGGAAAGGTGCTTTCTTCCCATTGTTTGAAGCGTACGCTTGGATCTTCCTCCGCTACCGCCTCTGATAATGCTGTCAACAGTTCGACACAATACTCGTCATTCATATGTGCGATGAATCCCGGGGGAACTGGCCCGAACATTGAGAGCAGTTTGTATAGAACCACATGCTCGGGCTCAGTTCCCTCTTCCCTGAGCTGCTGAAAATCTGGGGGCAGCGTTTCCACGCCCGTGATTGTGTAGAGACACTAGATTCTACATTCAGCAAGGGCTTTGTTGTTAGAGCAAAGCTCATTCACCATGAGTCCAAAAGAAAACACCTCTGATGGTTTTCCAATTCCCTTCCCTACCTGCCCTTCTGGGCTACGCCACATAACATTTCCTATTCTGTGATTGAGGAGTTTGTCGCCCTCAAGTTTTAAAGCGCAATCCAGATCGCTCAAGGCCACTCGCTCTATCTTGAAGTGACCGTTCTGGTCCAGGCACCAATCGAGCATGACATTGTTAGGCTTCGTATCTGAGGGTTTTGGTCATTATTGGCTTGTGGAGAGCGGCAACTTGGGCTTCATCGTATCGCACCTACGTGTATCCAGTGCTTGGAATGAAGGTCTTTCAGTCCCAGTCCAACTTCCCGCAGGATAAACTTTCTTGCCTCGACTGGAAGGTCTGGGTTGTTTTTCACTAAGGAAAACAAATTGTCCTTGTAGTACTCATAAACAAGAACACGTTCGTCTTCGTTATCGTCAATATGCGTTCGAAGACGAGGACTGGCGCCAAACTCGTATTTGAGCTCCTGAGAGAGCTCGAATATCGACTGAGAGGCTGGTTTTAGGACAAAAGGTCGATGCTCGCAACTAGGTACATTTGCCATCCGATCAGTAATAAGTGGAGCTAGAGTGAATCATAGAACTTACTGCGCAAGATAGATATTGAGTTCCGGTTTGTTAGGATGAGTTTGAAGTATGCTATCCCGCACATACACATGGCCAGAACGGCCAACTAGAGTCGAGGACATTCCGACAAACTTTGATCTCCAAGCACGCGCTGAAAGCATAGCAACGGCGACGAACGCTGCGACCGACTTCCATGGACGGGTATTCACTTGAATCACTCTCTAACTTTTTCGTCCTCGCTAGCCGTATTGTTGGCAGGTTTCCCGAGTGCTTGACTGGTTGAGGTTTGCCCCCAGAACAGCAGAGTTTACTGCGAAGGAGAATTTTGGACTCCCGTACTTCCCTAAGCGCCACCTGTCACCATTTCTGATCAGTTCTACAGTACCAGTTCGCTACAGATGCCTAGGTAATACCATAACGCAAAGAAATAGCACCCCCCTACGCATGTCTTCGAGACCCTAATTAACATACATCATCCCTAAGGACACATGCAGAGAGAAGGCATGCCCTCCGAAGGCCAACAAAGCGTGTGCATAGAAGCAGGGCGCTCGGATAGTGGAACCCGTTCGCTAGTAGTGAGTGCCTCCTAGCTGCAACATACAACAGAATTCTAGTAGTAATAAGCGACAGTAACAAGCGACAATCTATAGAATGAGACGCTGTGCACGCTGTGAATTGCAGTGGAAATTGCAATGAACTCGTGTTATTTATGCAGTAGTAATGCTCATAATAAGTGGTAATAAGCATTCATTTTGCGGTCCGCGTTTTTTTTTCCCCACAAAGGCTCGCGCCCAAGGTATGAAGACAGAAAGCGCTAAGTTTAGTTTAGAATATACCATCTTGTGTGTGTAGGCAGATTCTGGTATCTCTAAACCTGATGAAAGCATGTTAGCAAAACGCTAAGAGGTGATTACCCCATCCGTTCAGATATGATTCTAATGGACATGTACAATGATGGTGGAACGAAACTACTAACGAGAATTGTGGAGGCCGCGCCTTATCAATGCCTGCGTGCTGCCACAACTGCGGTTCCTACCTCGCCTCAGCCTGATGGCGGCACTCTCGACGTGCGCCGACCACGTCCACCTGGACAATTCTGGCTATGCAGAGATATGCCTGTGAACCAGCTATGCCATTTCAGGATCACACGAACTGCCGTCTCTACCTCACCGGTGTCCGAACCGCGACCTCGCACTCATTCTGATCGCACCTGTGCGACAAGTCTTTCGCGCATGCTCCCCTAAACGGCCTTCCTCGCGTTGCTCTAATCAGCACGACACACTTCGCAGCATACAATCCAGTATCGATCAGTAGCTCCATCCTAATTCATTGTTTTCCAACCAAGAATCCTGGTGTTGTCTCAAGGTCAACTTCTACCACAATGCGGCTCCTCAAAATAGGCGGAGGTGGTGAACTGAGCTTCACCAAGGATCTAATCGATTCCATTCCGAGCTATGCAATCCTTTCACATACTTGGGGAGACTATGAGGAGGAGGTCACTTTTAATGACCTAAAGGACGAGTTAACCAAGAGCAAGAGCAAGGCAGGTTACACCAAGATTCAGTTCTGTGTGGAACAAGCCCAAAGAGAGGGTCTACAATACCTCTGGGTGGACACATGCTGTATTGACAAGGCAAATCATGTCGAGCTCGCAGAAGCTATCAACTCAATGTTCTGCTGGTATCGCAATGCAGCAAAGTGTTACGTGTTCTTATCCGAAGTGTCAGCCCGTAAGCGCGATAACGCAGGATTGGAGACCCGTATTCCGGAAAAGCAGATGGTTCATACGTGGTTGGACCCTCCAAGAGCTCCTGGCTCCGAGAGAAGTCGAGTTCTATTCTCGAAAAGGACAACGGTTAGGCAGCAAGAGTACGCTTGAGCAAGATATCCACGAAATCACCGACATTCCAATATCGGTTCTGCGTGGGGCTCCTTTGTCTAAATTCGATCATCATGAGCGGATGCGTTGGGCGTCAAAGCGCAACACCAAAAGGAAGGAAGACAAGGCTTATTGCTTACTGGGAATATTTGATGTGTCGATGTCTCCGGTTTATGGCGAAGGGGAAAAGAAGGCCTTTGACCGGCTAAACGACGAAATAGGTAAATCTTTTCGGAGACAGCTGGAAAAGAATAGACAAAAATATGTAAATTCAAAATCCTGTGGTCTCAACAAATATGGTGTTGAAGCCATGCCCCCCGATACAGAGGAAGCATCGCTATACGATCGCCGGAAAGCCTTACTGAAATCACTGAGCTTTGATCAAATGAATTCAAGACGCTCTACGATCAAGGCTGCATATTCTACAACATGACAGTGGCTGTTGAAACACTCTGCTTACTTGGACTGGATTGATCCTACAAAAATCCAGGAGCACTATGGATCAACGGAAAGCCTGGAGCTGGAAAGTCAACCTTGATGAAATTCGCTCACGCTTGCGCTGTCCACAATAAACCTGAGCATGAGACACTCTCCTTCTTTTTCAATGCTAGAGGGAACGAGTTGGAGAGATCCTATGTCTGCGATACTGCCGGCCTTGTCGCTGGACACTATGGGATATTTCGAAATGATTATGGAATCTCCACCAGTCCTCTTACATGGCTCGACGACACACTCAAGTGGCGCTTTGCTTTCAGGAAGGCTAAAGTTCAATGTGAACGCCCTTTGGGGTGAAGTCACGCTCACCACACTCAAGATGGTTTTGCAAGCGAAGATTGAAGTGAATATACGAGCTTCCAGAGCATGCAGCGAATGCGTCGTTTGACATCAAGTTTTAGAAGAATGGAACTTTCTTTCAAGGCCAAATTCCTATGGCGGAAGTGATGATAACCAATTTCCGTGGTCTTGCCTGCTGGAAGGACGCTTCCCTCCCACCACAGAGTCTCAGCTTGGCTCCTTGATGTATTCGCTCGTGGTCAATGCGAGCACCACGACGAACCAGGCCATCACTTTAACATATCCACTACAAGTGTCCAGAGCGATTCCTCCAGGTCATGATAAGATTAGTATCCGAACTTTTCCTCCTACTGGTATGATGTGCCAGATGACACTCCCATCTGTTGTTCATCCTGTCGGCAGATTCCCCGTTTCGATGCTGCTCAGCGGCGTAGCCGAAAGGAACGAGTACCGACAGTTGATGTCCATCCAAAAGGTGCTCTGGCGGATTGATGAGCACAGCATTGTCAAGTTCGAGCCTTGCGAAAAACACAAATGCAAGTTGTCCGAAGGTAGAACTATCCAATACGTTGAGTCACGATAACTCGGAAACGGCAAGGTAAAAAGAGGTTGGAAGAATGACATTGAGATTGAGGGAGGCAAAATTTTGTTGGAATTTGAAGCCCAACTCATCACGAGTGCATCACAACAGATTGTCTGCGACAGTGAACTTTGGTCCTGCCTCGAAGTCAAGCACGATTTGGTCATCGAGCTCTTCGAGGCTGAAGAATTTGTGAACAACACGACGAAGGTAGTGGCACGAACTGGAGCTAGTCGACTGCTCACGATGCAGAAGCTTCTGTTTCAAAGCATCAATGCTAGTGGACTTGATTGAGACACTGACTTCGTGTGCTTGCGTTTCTAATATCAACTCACAAGGAACGTGCGAATAAGGAGCATCCGTCCCACCAGATGCCCTCCGCTGCTATCCATGATTACGTGAGAGCGCCACAAATGGCACTCTATTCAGCAAGGAGCTTCAACATGGTTGACGAACCTCGTTCACTCACTCGCCGCAGCTTGGCACAACTACGAAACACCTGCACTGCTACGCCTTTGTAACGAGCCAAGTTCTTGTAAGGGTTCCTTTCTCTACCATCACGCCGGAACGATATGCAAAGAGCCTTCACTGACGCCCTCCATGGTGGTCTCCATCCTCGGTGATCCCGAGCTCCAGCTATATGATCTTGAGCAACTCACCAGTTCTCACTAGAGCCTACATTCGCTGTTCGTGGTCAAAACCTAGTGCCCGGCGCGTGCACCAATGCTGTCATTCGTAGAACCCTGTCTCGCAGCATCCTGAACAAGAGATAAAAATCAGTAGGGCTACTTTCAAAAGGTCTGCGCCACTCCCGAGACCATTGAGAAGACAAGACCACAAACTTTTGCGTTTTTGAGAACACCTTTTTCTAGGATGATCTCGATGATCTTATCTATATCGTCGCTCTCAAATTCGTCGCGGAGGTCTGCGTTTGAGGCAGCCAGGAGTCCCCCTTGTGAGCCGTGCCTGACTCGTGATAGGTTAGCAATTCATGCTAGTCTTTCAGATATGCATGGGAGTGACAATGATATAAGGGGGCTTGAGCAGACGGTAGATGTTACCTCTGGCGGAAGTAAGAATTGAATGATCGACAACAGTGCTTACTCTCGAGTTTTAAAGATCTGGAACGTCTTTACGACCCGTACCAGGGGGGTACTCTTGTCTGAATTCCACCTTTCCGCGGCTTCTGCGTTATTGACAAAGATCACGAACTCGTCATCATTGCCCTTAAAATGGATCCTTGTCTGTTGTGCTTCACCACGAGCCATAATCGCCGTTGTGTGAATCGTTCGAAACTTCAATTTAGAATAGTACGAGATTGGGTGAGATCAGTCTCCGTACGAGTGAGGATCAAAGTATGAGAAGTCTGGCTAGGCAGTGGTACTCCTGGTTGGGGTGTAGTTGCGCTGGTGGCTGTCAAGGGTCTTACCAGTGACACCAATGGGGAAATCCGCCTGAAACGCGTCAGATTGGTGCCCTTCAGTTGTGTTTTTCGTTCCGTCCAAGCGTAGAGCGAGACGGTGGCCTCGGAGAGTAAGCGAATGGTCCAAACCTGTTGACCAGTCCGAGGAACTGCTGAAGCTCCAGTTTCATATGCGGGGTCAGCCAATCGACGGTCAATTTCTCATCAAGGTTGGCGTCAACCCTGGCATAAAAGTTACATGCCAAGGAGTCATACCTCCTCCTGGGCTGTCCTCATTGATGTCGATGGCATGTGCCCACGCAACACCGAGCGCACATTCTCCACGTTTACGAGGCAGTTTCCTCATGCATAGCTCATGCTGGGTAAGGACGGATACGTCGTCCCCTGAGTTTCCAACCGGGGGGTGCGCAAGGGTAAGGCTTGGCCGTTGGCCATTAACGCTCATGAACCGGGGAAAAAACCCGACAGAAGGATAGCAACAAGCTTCGGTGAGTCATCTTCGGAATATGGGGCAACCCACACATTTTCAGTCTAGCTCTTTGAACAGCTGTTTTGTCTGTGCTTGCCGAACTGTTGTCAACAAGTGTCAAGCGTCGCGGCTCTGGACCGTATGGCCAGAGGCAAGGACCCTCGGGGCCGGTAACGAGGCAAAACTCGGGTCTTCGCAACGTATGAGGTGAGGCTGCTAGCCTGTTGTTCAGCTGGAAGCCTTGTATAGAAGCGCCATTGTCGATGCGACTTACTGATGTATTTCGCCAGGTTCTGTCGACGTAGCCATTTTCACTCCCAGGGCAGGCATACACTAGGCTATTTCCACCATTTGATCTGACGAACAGGCTTCAAGGTGGTGTATAAACTTCCAATCTCCCGTTCGGAAGCGTTGCAGGCAGTAGCTGCTTGGTCCGGGACATGGTAAAGGCTCTTCGAACCTAACTTACAACATGACCCGCTCGGATGTTTGGAACAGGATAGAGTCAGGGTCAGGGTGAGGGTCAAGTGCACGCTCTTGACGACTTGGCGAAAAACCAGAAAATCTTATCTGGGCACTTACTATAGATGGACCAGTATTGCGTACCCATGATGCGGGAATATCCACCAACCAAATAATCGGACAGAAATGGAAAAGCCCACATTATGTAACAGAAACCAACTTTGCAGTTCAGAGCTGAGATCTTGCTCGCTCGACGACCCTGATTAATTGAAGTACATCTTATACCATGTAACAGTCGCAATGCTTAGACGTGCCAGCAAACCTTGTGAGGCACTTCTGCCTACTTGGTTCCCAAACTTGGCAAGACTCCATGCAGTAGAAAGGATAATATCTTCTAACTGGTTCATATTCTTACGAGTCTGGTTTACCAGGCTCTTGTCCCAGATACGCCTTTTACATCCCCCGAAGAAGCTAGCCATGACACAGAGATTTGCGAGAAACGAACACCGCCTGGGCATTGAGATCAAAGGACGCCAAATTATGTATCGTTAGCTTTTCAGCAGTACGACACTCAAACATGGTTGAGAATCCGTCACAAACTCTGGGAACATGACTGTCGATTGCACTATAAACCCTTGGGAAGTGAGAAGTCGGCTTGGCTCACGAGATCGCACCTCATTTGTCAGCTCATACTATTCCACTCCTCCGCTTTCATTGTCGACGACGCCTTCGGCCATCCTACGTCGCAAGCTTCTAACTGCTTCGAATCACCTCGTAGCACCACTGCGGTCGGTGCCTTATCGGGGCTCGCGGCTTTCTACGTCGTATGCACGTTCTTACACAACCTCAATCCTGTGCTATCGGACCGACTTGAGCCCTTTTTGGTAGCTTGTGACATTCACCTGTCGGCTGCCTCTGGTGTCAGCGGGTATATCTGTCGGCATGGGAAAGCCACGCCTCGATTTGTACGACAACCCATCCACTCGCAACATGTTCCAAATAGCCAGGAGATGCATGCTTTGCACAAGACAATGCACGTGTGCACTCCGGAAGGTCGGCCCACTACGGTTTGCGATCTAGAAACATTGAACGCAGCGATTTTCATGCTAAGTGCGGCATTCAAAATCTTCAGTCTGATGCTGGACGAAAACCAACAAGATATGAGGAGAGGTCACGGAAGCTACGAAAGACAGTACTGGACGCGCGAGAGACTCCAAGACTGGGCGGATGCAGAATTTTGAAGTGGCACGAAGAGCAGGTTCTGTCTTGTCTGGAACGACCAATAGAAATCTCACCGCCACTCTTATGTGTGCATGCTTGATCTGTTGTCGTTGAGAAACAACTTCTTGGGCCTTTGCGGTTTCAGGTCTCAGCCGTTAGGACCATTCATTTTGTTGAGCTTGTGCGGACTGCTGGCTTTTCGGGGTCTGTACCAGTTTGAACGTTGTGTACCTCTTCGTCTGGCTCCCACACCTGGTGGAGGGTAATGATAAGAAGACATGCAGTTGTAATGAGCGCGGGAGGGGACAATTATCTACATCAACATCACAAGTGCCCACGTATGAATTGCGGCAACTGGATTCGCCCGACTTTCTCGAGAACATGGACTCCCATATGTCCTATGACTTCCCAGTGGTCGGAGCCAACATGTAAGCAACGACTTTCGCTACTCAAATAGACCAAGATCCCATAGGTTTGGTCATTGTTTCCCACTTGACGATGAAGGACTGGTACGCACAGGCAGAACAAATGCAAAGAAGCTTTCAGGAGCAACATTTTCGTCGATGACAATGCCCATATGAGGTCATAGTTTACGTCGAGTTCTTTGAGAAAACATATGCATGTCTCTCCGAAGTGTGAAGTGGTCAATGTTAAACTTTTAAGTGTGATGTCCGTGCACAGGGAAAGGGAGGGGAAAAGAAGTGAGACAAGATTGAATGCGTAATGATATTTCCAAATACTGTGTCAGCCCAAGTAAGAGCTTGTCGGACAAGGCTTCTGCTGTTCTTGTGGTGTTGTATATACGTTCTTGTGTCTATGCATTTGCCCTGGCCGCCGTTCTCATCACCTCTGGCTGTGGGCCACTGCCCCTTGCCACCCCCTGCTCCCACCTTTTTCGACTGACCTCATAGCCTTGCGTGCTCTTCCAAGCGGACAAGATCAAGTCCACAGTTTCCTTCACACCAACCCTATTCTTCACCACTGACCTGATGGTCGGTCCTTCTTCCCTTATACTCCTCGCCTCTCGTTCCATCAGATCCACATCAGCGCCAACCGCATTCGCCAGATCGCACTTGTTGATTACCAGAATATCCGAACCCGTAATGCCTGGGCCGCCTTTTCTCGGCACCTTGTCGCCGCCTGCTACATCAATCACGTAGATGATGAAATCCGCCAGCTCTCGAGAGTAATTGGCAGCCAAGTTGTCGCCGCCCGACTCGATGAGTAACAGGTCAGCCTTGAACTTCGCATGCAACCCCTGTAGCGCAAGCAAGTTTGCGCTGATATCTTCCCGCACCGCAGCGTGCGGACATCCACCAGTCTCAATGGCAACAATGCGCTC
Organism: Knufia petricola; assembly: GCA_002319055.1. Classification (NCBI taxonomy): domain Eukaryota; kingdom Fungi; phylum Ascomycota; class Eurotiomycetes; order Chaetothyriales; family Trichomeriaceae; genus Knufia; species Knufia petricola. The sequence continues at coordinate 2,799 of NMUC01000134.1, read as the reverse complement.
AGGACTCAAGGCGCCATTTTTTGTCAGAAACTCGGCATCTTCGCGTGTAAAGATGTCGTTGGTGACTGCTGCAATGTTGTAATGATCTCGAAGGGCAAGGCAGAGCTCGAGCATGAGGGCTGTCTTGCCTGACCCGACGGGACCACCGATGCCGACTGTGAATGCGCGCTCGTTGAAGTCGCGGCCATCGGTCAAAGGCATCTCTCGAGAAAGGTAGGAGCCGGGGCCATTGTAGATCTCATGGGTGTGACCGTGATCTGCGGGCGACATGAGACCGCCATCGTGGGAGTGTGTTGCCATGATTGTAACGATGCAAAGCTGTGTGAAGTCACAATAGAGGTTCACGACGGCCGCAAACCAATATTGAGAAAAGAAATCGGTGATCTGGGTCTGCTTCCGGAATTGCCAACGTTCGACCATATCGTCTGCCGCACGAAATTAGACCCTAGTAAAATTAGGCTGGGAGTAACCAGAAGACCAAACTGCACAGGGTAATGGCGCACGGAGCCGAGCAGTTTTCCATGTCGCAGATGTCCGCTTGAATGTGTCAATGTTGGTACTCTTGCCGGAGCTGTCCCAGTAACAACGACAAGAGGACGATATCGTGTGGAGACGCGTGGAATTTGATGATCGACATCCTCAGTGTGGGTTCTAGGTGCAATGCAAGTTGTGCCGACCTGACACACAGACGGAGGAAACGGACAGGTGGAAATGGCATTCCTACCAAGAACCGTGGAGAGTTCAGCTCTTTTCACGACCGATTTCCGAGATCACCGGATTGAAATTTTTAGGGCAAAATGCACCTGAAAGAAAACAGGACTGAGAACTTGGAAGCAGAAGCTTTACACAAGGCGGGCCAGGCAGGAAATTAGACTGACCCAGCGGCAACAAGATTTTGCAGTGATGCTTGAGAGGTGGTGGCATCCACTGAGAAGTGTTGATGGTTCCGTGATGCAGCTTTCCGGCAGAGGCGGGACAACTATGGAAAGACAAGGGCTGACCAAGCTCAAACTGTTAGTAGTCAGTAGTGGGGTCGAAGCTGTCAACAAGGTAAGACCTCAGGTGGAGAATACTCTTTGTACCCCGCACCTCAAACAATATTGGGTCCCGTACAGCTGGCTCAATCACTTTATCTGAGAAACATCCTGATGGTTGCCTCTATCTTACAACATTTCGTTTGCTTAAGGCCGCATTGGCATTCTTGGTAGCAGGCACAACATGCATCTGCTACCTCGCGAGGTACCCTTTGATACACTTTCAAGCAAGTCGGATTGTGCTGATAGCCCATGGTAGTTAGACAAACTCGTCATCTCGCAGACCGGACTTCTTGCTCAACGAAGACTTGCAAGAGGAGTGAAGCTGAATCATGCGGAAGCTACTGTATGATCCACTTCGACCGATTCATGGTGTCTAACTCTGTGATGCAGGCTTTGTTATCTAACGTCTTGCACGAGGTCTGTGAAACAATATAGTTCTCGTTCGACACCGTCTCATCGGCTAAATGCTATTCCAGCTCATGCGCGATGGCAATCACACTGTCGCTCAACTTATGTCGCTCGGCAAACAGGTTCTCGGACGCCGTCATGTCCTTCCCTCGGTAACTGCAACATTTACATCACTCCAGATCGAGGGAACCTTCCCAACCGGAACACATCTGGTTACGGTTGACCAGCCAATCAGTAGCGAAAACGGCAACTTGGAGAGGGCTCTCTATGGCAGCTTTCTACCTGTACCGTCGAGGGAAGCATTTCCGGCATGGGACGAATCGGAGTACCAAGACTCGAACATGCCAGGGGCCGTGATACCAGCGAAGAAGGGAAAGATAGTGCTTAACAAAGGCAGGAACAGGGTAAAACTTAAGGTGACTAACAAAGGAGATCGAGCTATTCAGGTATGTTGTCAGGCCTCTAGCGGATTAGGATCGCTCCCGATCCAATGATAGATCCAGAGCTGACCAGATGCAAATCTTAGATTGGCTCTCATTATTCGTTCATCGAAGCCAATCCTCAACTGGAATTCGACAGGATTCGCGCGTACGGCTACCATTTGGACATCCCTGCCGGAATGTCTACACGCTTCGAGCCAGGTGACAGGAAAACAGTCACCTTGGTGGAGATCAGTGGTCTCCGGACTATCAAGGGAGGTAGTAGCGTAGCTCCTGGGCTTGTTGATCCATCACGCGTTACTCAAATCCTTCGCCGTATGAAGCAAGAAGGGTTTCTGCATGTCCCTGAGGAGCCTACAAACAAAGAACATGAGATAGGTCCATATGAGATGGACAGGTCAGATTATGCCTCCATGTATGGCCCCACTACAGGAGACGTTGTCCGGCTTGGGGCTACCGATTTGTGGGTCAAAGTCGAGAAAGACTTCACAGCACATGGCGACGAATGTACCTACGGTGGTGGCAAAACACTCCGGGACGGCATCGGTGTCGCGACTGGTCGATGGGATGATGAATGTCTCGATTTGGTGATTACTAATGCTCTGATCATCGACTGGAGTGGGATTGTCAAAGCGGATATTGGGACCAAAGGAGGCTATATTGTTGGGATAGGCAAGGCCGGCAACCCTGATGTGATGGATGGCGTTAATCCAGCACTTGTTATCGGCTCGACCACAGATGTCATCGCTGGTGAGGGAAAGATCATCACCGCCGGAGGCATCGACACGCATGTCCATTTGATCTGCCCTCAGCAAGCAACAGAGGCGTTGGCAACGGGAATCACGACACAGTTCGCTGGTGGGACAGGTCCCAGGTAAGCTATTGTTTATCCCAGTTGTGCAACGTCTCTGACC
>NMUC01000133.1:0-29825 GCA_002319055.1 Knufia petricola | reverse complement strand
TACTGTTGTGCGACCCAGTGCAACGGCACAAAGGATCGCCATTTGGAGACCTGCTTCAGTCTTACCTGGCTCAAGGCTGGCCACCATCCCAGATCGTAATATTCGACAACACCGGACACGCCACGGAAAACGCAGAAGGCTCTGTAGACCCCTACATGCACTACTTTCTAAACCATACTCATATTCGATACGTCTATGGCGTCGCCGTTTACGCAATCTCTAGGCGGCTGACATTCGCAGAATGCCAGAATCTTTTTCTTCACGTTGCCCAAAGGGAAGACATCTACGACTTTTTCTGGGCCCACCAAGACGTGGTTGTGATGCAGGATGAGACGTTATACCCATCGCCGTTCGAAGCAGTCGTAGCAGAGAAGCGAGAGCTCGTACGCAGGTTTGGAACTCGGTCTCCAAATTGGCCGATTGGCTACTTTGACTATGACAAGCTGGCTCACGTCAATGTGCTAGCTGCTGACGTTATTGGGTTGTGGGACATACGAATTCCTTACTATCCGAGCGACTGCGATTACTATGGACGTGCCCGGCGCGCTGGTCTATACATATTGGACTTCCCAGCCGCTCGCTTCTTCGACGTCGCCGTCTGTCTTACGAACCCTCAGGCACTCTTCGCATCAGCTGGGTGGTCCACCCGACGCAGACTCGAGTCGACTCTCAAGAGTATGGCTGTCTCTAAAGCCGCGGGTGATAAATGGTGGCACTTTTGGTTGTCTGATCGCAGGAATATTTGGCAAGGTAGGAATGCTGATGGCAGTCTCTCTCCCGATTTTGGTGATGGATGGCGCCAGCAGATAGTTGCCGGTCGAAAGTTTTTCAAGCACAAATGGGGCACTAGTGAATGTGATGTTTCTTGTCGCAACGAGAGCACAATTGTATCGCTAGCCGCAACTCAGGCTAGGAAAGTTTGGGATGCCGAAGCGGCTTAACGGGAGGTTGAGCCTGCAGTTTATTTGTTTGGGCATGAGCACCTATGCTCCTCAGCGTAGCACAGCGCAGCTGACTTTTGTGGAAACCGTGCAGCGCTGTGCAGTTTATGTTGCCTGATTTGCCTAATATTGAAGCCTAGTTGCTAACGCGGCGTATGTGCCAAGATGTCGCAAATCTGCATCGAGCTCACGGCTCCCTTCGGCCTAGGGTGAGGCCGCTGAATGGCATTATCTCTCCCATCTCCAATACCGAGTATGACCTCTTGCTGCTGCCCCTGGACTCCCCACGCCACGGTCCTGGGCCGAGCATTACTCTGTCCTCTCCATGGTGGGAAGTCTCCCATTGTTGCACCTCGTGATGATCCCTGTGATGATCCCTACATCCTGACATGATCGACCATGATCACGTCCATCGTCGAATGTTGACCTTCTTTCACCGTGGATTTCTCCCTTGCCAGGGACCTGGTCGCTTCGTGTGCGGGCGGTGGATCGCTGGGATGTTCCGGTTGACCGCTGCAACTGGTCGAGGGCCGCCGCAACATGTGATTGGTCTACAACTTATATCTACAAGAGGTGCGTATACTGTACGAAACCATCCGCCGTGAATGAATCGAGATCGAGGAATGGGTGGATTGAACCACCCGCAGCAATGGTTAGAATACTGCGCTTACAGTAGTTCACTCGACAACTTCAAAAGCCTGGTAACAGATTTGTAACACCCAGTTTTCTCTCACTTCCACTTGCTCCTTATTGGTCTGAGACGAGTACTCTGCTTATCCCGTTACCGTCCACCCGAGAAGCTGAAGCATCTTGGCTTCCTTGGCGTTGATTGTCACAACAAGTTGCGTGCATTATAAATGGGGAGGCCGCTTTTGCTCGCGGCTCAGTGACTTGCAAAAGTGGCCTCTCCAGTGACCTCTGCCGCAACACGTTTGGACTGTCCTCCGCCAAGATAGCCAAGGTGTCTGGCATTACCCGCCATACTTGATTCGGTAAGAGACATGCTTGCGCATCTGACCAATCTTGAGCGAGTGGGCTTGGCAATGCACTTACCAATACCACATAACGAATATTAGTGTCACGGCGCTAAGACAGGATTTAGTGCACCGCGTGATGAACACTATACAACACCATCACGTGGCAGCTGAGATGTGATGAGAGTATGGCTGCAGTCCTATCCTGACGCTTTGAAATACTGTACACGACAGTACAACAGGTCTTCTAGCATAAGTACAGCGCGTTATACATAGCTTAACACTAGACTGACTGAATATAAGAGAACGAAATTTAGCATTTTATAATAGCTGTGCATACGCTGTTCATGAACAGTATACACTCTGTGCTTGGATTATCTAAGGGTAAGTGCTCGATGCATCTCCTCGGCCTGCTCGTACTTGCTTTGATCACTCAGCACCTCGGCTAGGTTGTTCATGCCAGAAGCCATGATATGGTGCTCCGCTGACAGAGACCCATGAATATGCCCACCAGAAGTTGTTGCTGCACATCGGCAGATTACCAGGAGAAGGCTTTCTCATCTCCACCAGAGCTGGTTGCCGTTGACGGCACCAAATGCCACCAAGAACCAGTGCCGTATGCAGACCTTCGTGCCCCACGCTTCCTGGAGAAGCGGTTGCCAGGTCTGAAGAATAATGTTCCAACCAAAGGAGAAACGGCCTTCTGTCCACCAGAAGTGGGTGCTGTGCGTCGTGAGGGATGCCATCATACTCTGAACACTGCCGAGCCACAGTCAGCGTGGTGCGTGCACGATCTGTCACCGTCCTGGCCGCATCAACCTGGGCAAGAAAGACTCTCCTCGTGCTCCAACCCATCCTGAGTTCCGAACACGAGTGCAACAGCGTCGTCAAGAGCCATGAAGAAAGCGTGCGTTCTCGGGGTATGTCTCCCCGTGGTGACGGCGCTCCGCACGCCGGGCAACATCACGTTCTGCAACGAGGTCGACGGTGGTCCGCCATGTGTCACCGAAGACCTGGTATGGGAGACGGGGTGTCGCAAGATCCCGGACTCGAATGCCAAAGGCGACGTCGGTAGCAATATCAAGCTCGGCTCTTCCCTCCCTGTGGACGCACGATCAAGATGCTAACTGAAGGGTCCGACAGCTCGTCGGCGACAGTGTGTGCACGGTCTTCTTCGCAGAGAACTGTGGTCGCAGCGATCAGAACGTCTGGACCAAGTTCGGGAGTGGAGGGTATTGGACCGTTCAAGATGGTATCCGCGGGATCTACCGCTCCTACATGTGCGAGGAAGCGTTTTGCTCCGTCGTCACTGACATGGGCGGGATCGATCCCAGCCTGTGTGAGAAGGAGCCCTAGACGAGGAGGCTGGTCCGTCGTGGCCCAGAAGTCGAATATGCGTAGAGGAGCGATGGGCATTCTCTAGATTTTCCCCATTCGGACAAGCAAGGCAGATGACCTAGTATGATTCGATTCCCTTCGAGCTGAGCATGTCCTAAATTCTCTTTGCATCTTGCCGTTGGTGATCACCAAGCCAGCGCGTCGCGGGTGGAGGAAATCAACCGTCAACAACTCCATGGGGCGTCGATGTCAGCTGGATCGTCTTGTCAAAGGCGTCGCATCACCGTTTGGCAGCAGTCTCACTGTGATGTAGTGGTGTGTGGGAGGTCGTCGAGTATCGGCGGCGGCCACGAGACGAGCCGGTGTGGAATGGCATTACCCCTGCTGTTTCCAACGTCAAGAACGATCTCTTGCTGCTGCCTTGTGGACTCCGTGCGCTATGGTCCTGGGTCGAGCATTACTCTGTCCTCTCATGTTGCACCTTTCTGGAGGGCTCTACATGGTTCTGCCGTTGATGTGGCGACCCATGATCACGTCAATCGTCGAACGCTGGCTCTCTTTCAGCGTGGACTTCTTCCTTGCTGGGGATCTGGTCGCTATAGGTCTCGCGCCTTTGGCTTAGTACAGCCTCCATTTCAGGAGTCGAGGTTCGCTCGGTGTCGGAGAGGGTTTCATAGCCTTTGTCGTCAGTCACTGCATGTTTTGCCACCATGCCGCGGTCAGTCTGGGTCTCCATGCTCGTTGTGGTTGTCAACCAGTGCGACTCGAGCGCCTCGTGCAGTCCAGGAAAACAAAGCGAAAAGGAAGCAGGCTGAATTCGACGAGGCTGAGATTTTACGGATTGCAGGCACTTGTACTGTCCAATGCAAGAGGATGAAAATGTAACCGCAATGTAACCGCAATGGAACTGCTGGATATGTGAGGTCCAGCTGCAGCCCTGCTGGTTCGCACAAGCTTCTACGACGCGTCGACAGTCGCGTAATTGAGCTTCGCCATCGTTGGTTGGTGCTCATCTGTAGCATGGCCACCATCAGACCGCAGCATTGTTGACACTACTGACCCGCTTTCCCACGCTGTCCCAAGGGCTGTTCCAGGTCTATGTCACTTGGCCTGCAGGTCACAGTCATTCAAAAGGCCTCTTCGCGACCGTCTAAGTCAACCCCCAACCCGCGCCCACTCAATCTGCCTCCTTGAATTTCTCCTCTAGCTTCAATCGCTGAACGGACGTTCATTCGACGTCTGAGCCGTTCGCCCTCTGGACATAGCAAGAGAAGAGCGAGGACCTCTCCCACAGATGGATAATGAGTTGGCAGGGAAGAAAAATGACAATGTCAAACATCATGGTACAGGCGTCTTTGTGACGCGTCCTCATCTGGGAGCTACACTCTCCACCGTTCGGCGTCTGTCTCTGGCTTGTGCTTGTGGTTACCTTGATGGCCACCTGTGACCGCAAGTGGGCACTCGAGGATCGGCAATCAACCAGGCATACATGTCGAAGCACGCACGATTGACACCGGCGTGGTCAAAGGCGAGCTCCCTGTCCCAGTGGCCACACCGGCAGCGCTGAGGCGGCGTCATGGGGCTGTCCGCCGTGTCGAGCTGCGTTAGATGATTCATCGCGTTCGAGGGAGATGGCGATGTTCGGCCCTGTTGCCGATGTCAATTGAGGTCTTACCCGACATGGCGCTGACTTACGCCACTTGGCAACCATGAATCAATGGTGACAGCAATCCTTGGAGGGGTCAAGTCCCCTGTGCCAGAGGTGGGCAGAGGCTGATCCATGACGATGGCGCCATCCAGCACGACCGCCGTCCTGTGCTGCATTAGTGGAAAACGATGCAACGTCTCGGCGGTCAGGATGCAGGAGAGTCCTGATCTCAGGGCCAAGAGTCTCAATGTCGGCAACGTGTGATCCAGCACCAGTTGCAGGAGCGTGTTCAGGTCCTCTACTCGGTCGCGCCCGTACGAGTCGTCGGCTTCGATGGAGATGGCCCGGATGGTGGCGTGGGGACAGAGGAACACGCCCGGACGCTGGACAGTCTGGTGCAGAGCCAAGAATGCCAGCTGAGGGAAGTCGGTGCGCAGTTGGCCGACCACGTGCGTCCCCTGACAGAACAAGGACTGCAGTCCCGTGGCGATACGGCCAAAAAAGTCGTCCGATCGTGTGCCCACCACCAGCGAACCTCGAAGGAGACAGCATCGGATGGTGTGAGAGACGCCGGTGAAGGTCTCTTGGACCCGGCTCCAGACATCGCCCTGGACGTGCAGCTGCTCCAACTCAGTCAGAAGGGACAGGTCGACGAGCGGCCAGCTCGATCCGTTGGTCTGGGGGAAGCCACGGTGGACCGCGATCTGGAGAGTGCGCAGGCACGTCAGTGGAGGCAGTGATCCCGTCCACTGGCGCTGGGAGGTGCTGAGCGACAGGTGTCGGAGGCGGGTGGTCAGCAGTTGCTCGTGCAGACGGCGTTCGGGCAGCATCAGCTGCACGATCATGGGCCGAAACCACGCAAGCAGACTCCGGAGTGGCCAGACGGAGCTGGGCATTTCTATCCTGCAACCTGTCAGCCTCGACGTCGACGTCGACCTCGGACACGGCACCCACCGCAGCGTGCGGATCTGCTGGGCTCGTGGCAGCAGCAGCATCAACGACTCCCACGACAGTCGTGCCAAAGACGGTGCTCGCACAGACCCGGCTGACCTTTGTGGGCGGTTCCCGCAGGAGCAGGACGTGGTGTTCGCGGCGATGTCGAGCGAACGGATGTGGGGTGCCAGCATGGGTTCCAGCAGCGCGGCGATCACGCGGCGACGCTGCACGGTGGCGCTGACGCGGGTGGTTGGCCATCCGGAGCAGTGGACACATTCCGGTGCGAGCGGAAACGACAGGTCTCGGTAGACCAGCGCTGCTCCTAGACGGTGCCAGGTCCTGCTGACCCGAAGAGCGGATAGCAGATCTGCTCGAGGAAGCTGTTCGGTCAGCACAGGTCTCTGAAGTTAGTGGCCACAGCGGGCGCCCATACCATATCGAAAACCTGGAGCCAAATCTCATCCGGGAGGCACCGCGCCATGCTCGTCGTGATCGGATGTGTCGAATGATAAGCTTAGCCAGTACAGCACTTGACTTTGCTGGCCGAGTGTCTGGTATCATCGCACGGTGCAGTATATGAGAGCAGTTGAGGGACCACCACCGGTTTCACCCCGGGCATCTCGATCTGTGGAAGGCAATTGGCTGCACCTGCACTCTTCCTCGAGCCACAACTTGCTTTTCGACAGCGAAACATGACCGCCACGACGTCGATGGCGAGGCATTGTCAGACGATCCACTCGAGAACGAAACACACGATTATGTGTCGACAACACGAATAGGAGTGGTGCGGCCATCAGCCTCCTCGGCTGGATCTCCCAGATCACGTGCGTTGTTTGGAGGCCACCGAATGCTGTCGTTTCACCCATCCACCCAGGTCAGCTGATCCAGCCGGCTGCTTGGCGAGGGGCAGCAGATACCGCCAATGACAAATGTGCGAGCCCGAAGCGATGGCTGGCAAGCCGACGTCTGGCGAGCTAACATGACGCAGTATGAGTGAGCTTGACAGAACGCGATGGCCATACATCGAGCAGGAGGACCACTTCGTTGGCGTACAAAGCAGGATAGCGGTCACTTTGGACGCGCCACGACATCACGACTGGCACGGTCTCGACAACACGGACACGATCTACCTCGGTTGATACAGATACTGGCCAGCAGTACGGAAACCTCTATCTCTTATGGAATGCCTACAAAAACAAGGCGTGTCTGCGGTGTGCCACTAAGAGCAGACTCTCGTCCGTTCCTGAGCACGAGGATCGCTTAGGCCTCTGACATGCCCATCTATGGTCCCCGTATTCTGTCGCCCTCGGGACCCGGGGCGGCCTCTATCTCAAAGTCCGCATCATCGTGGTCAACGTCGAGGCGTCGCAGGGTGCCCAGTGCTCGGTGCACCTTTTTCAGGCGATCGACGAATCCCGAGTACCCGCTTTGTAGGCCTCGACCCTTGGACGTGGCGCAGAGAGGACTTGCAGCAGTCGTATCATCAGAGCCTTCAGAAGGGATATTGTCTGGGTCATCAGAACCGGTCTCCACAACTGACAGGTCTTCTCGGACTCGATGGACCTTGCGTCCGGGTGCTTCGACGCGCACGGCTCCCTGTCACCCACCATCAGCATCAGAGGGATGGTGGTCGACGGAAACCACTAGCTCACCACATCCTCGGGGGCGCCGATCCACTGTTCCTCCGATGCAAAGTAGTGGGCGTTGTGCTCGTCCTTCACGAGCAAGTAGACCTCGGCCCCGAACAGCGCACTGTACTCGCGGGCCTTCTTGACCAGGCCCCACCGGCGTCGCCGACATCGCTCGTACCGCGCTTTTTCGTCTTTGACCTGGCGGCTGGCGGCCCGCTTCGAAGCCTTTCGTTGGCGGGGTTTGCGGACCTTTACAGGCATGTGGGACAGTCGTGCGGTCAACAACAATGTGCAAGAGTGGCACTCAAGCGAGACAAAAAGGAGGCGAGAGTTGTGGCCACAGTTCTTGAGTGATGTCTGTGTCCTACTTGTGTGCTATGCGTCATCGCAGAAAATGGTGGAAAGGACGGCTCTTGGCCACCGAAACCTGTCATGGCGAGCCTTTCCGTTCCGTGGATGGATGGACTGCACTTTCTCGGTTGTTGCTGGTGGACGGTCATGCTTGGCCCCCTCGATCAACCGCGGCTGACCCGTGTGGAGCTCGTCACTACTATAGCGCGAACGCGTTATGACGGCTTTTGTCCATCGAAGTGGGTCGATCGGAAGTACGTGCATGACCTCTGACACCACTTGTGTTTCATACTTGCGGCGTCGCGGATCGGTTACAAGACCACCAGAACAAGTGGACGAACGGCGTGGGGTACAGACGGTTAAAGAGGCCCATCTCCCGGCCGCACAGGACCACCCCTCCGATCTGACTCGAACATCGCGGCTCACCATGGCGTGCTCGACCATGGACCATCTGGTCGACGATATAGACCACGTGCGTGCCGACCGAATCACACGGTTCGACCAGCCACCACGCTCCAACCGTTCGATGTGCAGCTGCAGCAGATGCATGCGTCCACCTTCGCCCTCGGTCTCCAGTCTGGGGCGATCGCAGCGCAGAAAGGCGTGCCGCGACCCCCGTACGAGCAGCGGTTGGTCGAGATCATCCGCGACAAAGCCTCGCTGACGCGAGAAGTACGGTTCTTCCGCACAGTCTACCAAGCGACGGAAGAGATGCAGGAGCGCATTCGCTCGGTGGTGCAGAACCTGACCCTCCACTACTACGTGCGGCCGAATGAAGCGGGCGAGGCGGATGGCGCCTGGCTGTCGCTGGCGGACGAGCTGGACTTTGTGCTGTCGGACTTTGCTCACGTGGTCGAGCTGGCGGCGCAAGACTGGATGGCGCTAGAACAGCAGCAGCAAGTACGCGACCGATGGAGCCAGGTCTAGGTTCGCTCGGTGCGTTGGATAGAAACCACCGGAAGTGGCTGGTGCTGGTGCTGGTGCTGGTGCTGGTGCTGGAATGTAGTGGGTTCGAGATCTCATTGATCTTCGACCAACGGATATAGAGCCTTGGCCCCGGCTGGGTGAGTAGTGTATGGGGCATTCTAGGTTGTCTATATGCGCCTGTTCCAATTGTTTTATATCTCTATGGCGGAAAGATACCTCAGATGAGCAAAGAAGCACGCAAAGATTTCTGAGAACCCGTCATCTACAAATCTCATTGCTGGTGAGACTCCGTAAATTACGAGATCATTATGTTCCACATTTGCGACTGTGGTGCCAGTTCCGGGATCGCAAGCCACATCCACGAGGGACATGACAACGTGCACTCGGGTGACAAAGTCCGCCTAGGGACTGTTAGATGTTACCGATCAGGTCTGGCTTGGACATCGCAGCCCAACATGGATTTTGCATGGCATGTCAATTTTCGATAACGAGATCAAGGACGATGTCTATGTCTCCGCGCTGTCGCAGCCGGCGCAGACCATGAGTTCTCCCCCCTCTCCCCACCCAAACGACCATCCATTCGTAGCGAACTTTGAATGCAAACAGTGTCTTTGATCTACTATGTTGTATCACTACAGCATCCGCCAGTTGAAATGGGCTTCCAAAGGACATTGATCAGATCCTCCTTTCGAATGGCTGAAACTTGAGCGCCTCGGCCTCCCGTCAGGTTGGAAGGACAGCTGCTAGCTCGAGGCCCCTTGTGTCACTCGCGAGCTGCCCCCGGATGGTCGCGATACGTTCAATGCAGCCACAGTCGCCTGTCCATGCATCGAGACGTCGAGAGCTCCTACGGGACCTCATTCCCCACACGTCTTCCACGTCTCTGTGGAGGCTACAGTAGTTTGTCAACTGGAGATGTTGTAACTTGTGTAGAGTAGCGTCGATGGTGTGTCGAGATATCTCTGCAGCCGGTGGGTACAAATCGACATCTCGCAGCGCACGTATCAAGCTACCCAATGTGAAGGCATCGCATTCTTTTCGCTCATACAGGCATCTAGATTGAGTAGTGTCGCCGTAGTCGTCGAGCACTTCCTGCAGTCGCCTTGCACAACGGGACACGGCATCTCTGCGCGATTGCTGCACCTTTGCTAGGTTTGGGTTAGCACCAACACAGACAGATGCACATGACTTACTGTCGAAGGAAGACGGCAGGGGGATTCTACATTCGTTGTCGCTCTCAACGTAGCATTTCTGTATTGTGGCGGTCACCACCCGAAACTGCTCAGACTTGCGCAGGACGTAACAGATGAAAGTCCAATGGTGGAGGTTTGGTGCCGGATGCGCCGGAAGTTGATGGACCAAGCGCTGGAACCATAGGTCTGTCTGCAAGATGGTCAACTCATGCATATCGTACATGTCGATGAGGATGCAAAGTTGGAACAGCATTTCGGCATCGACACGCGCAGGAAGATTGTGATATCGCGAATGCGCTATCTCCATGAGAAGCATGAACGCTGGAGCATAGATCTCTTCGAGAGGCACGCGTCGAATGGCGCCTGCGTCTCGGCATGCTTCTCGGAATTGGCCTGTAAGGAGCGCTTCAAAGTATTTGCTCGCCTCCGTCAGGTGCATCGCGGACACATGCAGCTCTATCAGAGATGACCTGTCGTGCCGTTCGCAAACATCCTCTGCGGTATCTTGTTCCAACACGTCTTCTGCAACTGCTTCGCCCACCTCAGATGGGGCATCTTCTAAACCTAGCCCATCGACTTCACCGTCGACCTCGGCGTGTTCGGTTTCGTGTAACTCGATTTGGGAAGGAGTGGCCGGAATCCTAGCTGCCTGTGTCCTTTCGGGGGAAAGCTCTAATAAGGCGGGATTGTTGTCCTTCTCTATCGGAAAATCGAAACCACTGGACCTCGAGTTCAACAACAAAATTAGATCCGCTTTTTTGGCAAAAATCTTTGTCTTCATCGTTTCATTCACGGCTGCCATGCTGATGTTGGGAAGTAAGTAGGGTGGAGCCTGCCTAGGACGTTTCTGCATCACCTAGAGGGGCACACGGCCCCATTCTTATCAGGTTAGCTGTTTGCTTCGCAGCACGAGCAAAGACTGTGGGACCGCTCCGTGGTCAAGCTTTACTCATGTTAACCAATGACCGCCTGCAACCAAAGCCTGCGCAACACCGCCGCCGTTCACCGGGTTCTCCAGCTAGGCCCCAATCCCGAACCTTGGCTTTAGAATCCCATCTATCAGTAAACAACTTATCAGTAAACAACTGCGATGGTTCCTAATGCTTGTCTCAAATTTTATAGATCGAATCACTGCTTACTTAAGGATAGCAAGGGTGAGAGGCTTTCAGGCGGTGCGATAGATAACACTATCACAATTTTGTATCTCCACCGCGCATCGAGATTGAATAACGCCAGAGCTGACAGACAATGTCGCTCTTTATGCGAAGTATGTGGCAGATGCCTCAGCTATCTTTGGGTTGAGAACCACCATACAAGTATTCGCTTTCATAAACAAAACACTCTTAAGCAGATCAAAGCCAATGCCAGCGTTGGATGTAGATTCTGTGCGTATATTGCCTTCACACTTCGACTCGATCACGAAGATTTCGACGGACACGATGATGCGCTGCTCCAAATGTCCCTTCCAGGCACGAAGGCGTGGAAAGGCTACCGTTTCATACACCCTAACCGGCGTTCAACAGATAGCTGGGATATCGTCAAGACCCCAGGCATAACGGCAGCGTTTACAGTAACTTCCTCAAGAACAGTGCAAATTCTGTTCGCTGCACTACAGAAGCTGAAGCAAAGCCCATGCTAGCTGACTTGGTCCTACGAGCTTTGACTAGCCGTCCCACGAGCGAACTCGCAGGATTAAATAGATGCCTCGTAGGCACAAGACTGAGTGCTCTCGAGTACGAAAGGCAACTACGTGAGGGATCACGAAACCCTTATATAGCTATCAACGTGATCAGCTTGCATTATGTGTCATGGCCAAGCATGCGAACGAACGAGAAGGTGATCCTTGTATACACGTGCATCGTCTCAAACATGCTGACAACACGACGATCCCTCCTACAGTGACTGACTACACTAACATTATCACTTGGTCATCTCCTTCCCTTGGAGTAGGTCGAAGGTAGGCACTTTCGATGTGTCAAAGTTGCCCTCGCCTCTGAAACGACCCTGTGCCGTCTTCTGCTCACAATGTTGCATAGACGCAGCTCTGACGGTTTGCCACTTCCACGTGGATATCCCCATAAGAGACGTATCCTGTGCTATCAACGCCAAAGCACTCTTTAACCAGTTGACACAGTTCCAGTCGAGGTTCTCGTTGACCACGGGTACTTGACGCAACTTTGCGGCTAGAGCATGCGGATCATTGATCTTGCCTATCATGAAACGGACGAGCATCATATTCGTGGCCGTTATTGACGTCGGTTTTTCTTCGAAGACCCATGTGCTTTGACCTGGTGCATTTTTGGCATGATATCGCATGCCGGTTGAATCGTTGTTCTCGTTCTTGGGCGCAACCAAGAGTGCCCAGTGGTATCTGGTAGACATACGTTAGCTTCGGTTTACTCACCCCGCCAAGGGTATATAACTTGTCTTCTTTGCCCGGCATTTTTGCTGCCCCTCCACGAACGTACAGCGCCACATAAAGCCGCGCTTTGTCGCTAGGCATTGGTGATTTAGACTGGGAGAAGGAGGTAGTGATGGACGAACGACAAGAGTGTAAGACAACAGCCTGAACTCTTTGTACCCGCAGATTTGCCGCCCACCGTCTGAAGCGCCCACCACAATGGGCTGTGACACACTTTTGGTTACAGACTTGCGTTGGACTAGCTCAAGCGCTCGACACGGGTTTATCTTCCAATTTCCGTGAACACCTGAGGCAGCATTGTTACTGTCATATGCTAGCCAATCTCTTTTCATTTTGCAGACTTGCAGCGCTGCACCATGCTTCAATAATCGCCAAAGTACCGGCGTCGAAGCTTTTCCCTCTCGAGCTCCCTCTCGAAAACATCAAGAAACCTATTGACTTCGTCTTGCCAGAACATGTTCTGGGGATTGACATGCCAGGCCGAGGTATATTCATAGTATGACGGCAACCCAATCGATGATGCCTGTGATTTGCAGGTCATCCACCAAAACGTTCAAGCTGCTCAAGTCGTTGTGAGCGAAACACACGTCTTCGTTGGTCCCGTCGTGCAATGCAAGAAAGTGTTGGACGTCTTCGCTGTGCCTTAAATCCGGTCCTTGACCCGATCTAAGATATGCATGAAATTGCTTCACGGACGCAAATGGACCCACAAGTCCCGACGGTCCTGGCAGCCTCTCATCGAGGAACGGACCGCCATCAATGGCAGCGACCAAGTTTTGGCCATGCGGACGAGGGAGATTGCGCAATTGCTGACAAGCGCTCCATTGCAATGTAGACTGTTCCATTGTGCTCGAAAGCACAGAAGACTTTAGACACAGGTATTGTCGTATGTTTGCGAATGTATTCTATCGTCAAAGCTTCGGTCAAGCGGACAGAGCGTCCAGATTTAATACACAAGTTGCTGGGGAGAAAAGTGACTCGTGAGGATCGTCGACACAGTCGCCCAATGGATTTTTCCGTTGCGAGAACGGCAGTGCGCCTCGGCAACGTGTTTCGCAACCCTTGAGCTGACTTCTTGCTTTGCGGCATGATGATGGATAGGAGTTGTGTAAGTAGTCTTCACAAAATGACGTAGAGATGTTGCTGACAGAGGGTGACTGCAAAGCTGGGTCGCTTAGGCTTGCAAACAGCCCATACTCAGCATAAGCAGGGACCCTAGCTGTCTGAATTCGGCTTTGACAGCGAAAGGGGTTTTGAACAAGCCATGACAGTCTCGCAATCTAGCAAACCAAACAAGATCGAATCCTTACAAGTACGATCAATTCAAATACAGCAGTTGCAGATGTAAAGAAGCAAGAATAAACGTCGTCTAAGTATATTATAGCGAGATGGACGCGTGCGTGACCATAAGGAAAATGAATTGTGACGCCAAGCTCGTCTTGTCACGTGGAGATTTCGTGCCCTGTGATGCTGTATCTATTAGATACCATTCGTACACTATGTTGTTCGCTCCTCTTAGTGTACCATGCAGTACACGTCGCCCTCCGGTTTCGATCAAGTCTTGGTCCCACTTCCTTCGTCAGTCCTCAGTACCTCAACTGCTGTGATCTACGCAAGCAGTCATGGTACACTGTTAGGGATGACTGCTCGTGATAAAATCTCGTGGTGGAGGTCACCTCACTCGGCCAGGGTCCTGCCGAGTAGTGCCCCGGACGCTTGCGTTTCGTCCCTCGCGGTCGACCTGGAGCACTTGTGCTGATCGCTGTCGCATCTGGAGGGTTGCTGTCCTCAGCACGAACTACGTCGTGTAGTGTGTCCTGTGAGATCCTCTGGAGTTGTGCCAGCTTGGTCGCCAACGATGCTCGCTTCTGTGCCGATATCGTCTGGGCATGGCACAGGTTCTCGAGTTGACTTTGGATCTGGATCTGGCATTTGGTGCAAGAGCACAGTGGTAGGTTGAGGTCTTTATATGCTTGAGGCACTGCCACTGTCGACAGAGGGACCAAGATGCTGTAGGACCTGGGTGCTGCCACGCCAACGTTGCCCCCCACGACCTCGTCCGAGACAGTATGTAGTCGTTCCAGCCTGGCCGCCAGCGAGACTTGCTGTTGTGCCGACCTTCGCTGAGCATCGAAGACCTGATCTCATTGTGCTCGAAGCTGGGCACAACAGCCAAAGCAGGAACACAAGGACATGCTCGATGCTGCGGCCATGGCGGAGAAGTAGACGGAAGCCAGGAGGAGTGCACCATGTGCGTGCTGCGTTTTCAAAGGTCGATAAATGGCTTGGAGGAATGACATCCACGTGGTCCCTCCGAGCATCACTTGCTGGAGACATCGATGAGTCTTGTTCTGACCTCCGTCTTCAGTGGAGTAGCCTACAGGGTGTTCATGCCGATGGTATGGGCCACCACATGCACTCTGCCCAAAGCATGTACTGCAGGGTTGTGGCACTCTCTAGCGGTGCAGGCTATGTTTGGAGTCAGCAATGTGTGGCACGGGCCAGCAAAAGCGTGGCCGTCTCGGTAGCCGCAAGGCATTGGGTCTTGGCATGCTGACGCATGAAGGAGGGGAGCACCGCAGTAGCTCGTTCAAATCGTTGTCACTCAGTCTAGTGCTACCGATCACTTTGGCAGCTACAACAGGAGCAGGAGCATTCCCCGTGGAGCCACTACATTGAAGCTGATCGGTTGACTGTACTCGTGGTCTCTACATACAATGCCATCACCAACCAGAAAAGACAGAGTCCCACCTTTGCTCATGCCCCGCTTCCAAACAGGTCAAATCGAGCATCAAACAGTGCTTCGCATCAAACAGAGGGAGTCCATCCGTTGTGGGGACCTCGCAAGCGGTCAGGCTGCACCTATCCGTGCTCATATCTCTCAGGTCCCGATGCCTCGCCAAAACAAAAAGTTACAGTCGGGCCACCAGCTGGAGCGGGTGCTGTTCACGACCTCGATGTGGCCTGAGACCTGGTGCACGTGTTGAACGGTGTCGGTGGCGATGTCGGTGTGAGTCACCGCCTCGACGACAGGGCCAGTCGCGGTGTTACAAGACTTCGAACCAGCCAGTCGCGGTGAGTACCGCTCGGATGTCGTTCACCTGCAGGCCTTCGTCACCAAAGAGAGGCAGCGGGGCGGTAACCGGGGTTGCTATGAGCACAGTCGTGACCCACACGACCCTAGTCAGAGGCTGTTTCATCTAGGTGGTGTGCCACCGGAGGTTCCACCACTGGTGAGCGGCTTGTGACAGAATCTGAAGTTGATAAGCTGGAACTACTGTGGCGGTCGCCGATGATGAAGTAGGGTTCCATGTTTCTTCGGCGTCGGGACATGGCGGGTAGGGCAATGAGGTGTCACTCGAACTTATTTAGAGCGAATAGAAAGAAAGAGACGTATCCATGGAGCCACTGACGGTCAAGGACATTGGAAAGCACTTGAAACACAGCGAATTCGGCCACAACGTCCATAGTTTCGTCGTCCACTGTCCATTTCCCTGCCTCAGATGTGCCGACGGCCATCCGAATGTCCTCGTGAGACGGTTACCAAATCCAACAAGTGCTCATGGGAGGTGGACCGGAGTGTGAGGTATGAGACTGGCGCAGGCTATAATGGGCGTCTGCTTCTGCAACCGCGCCACATTGGTTTACGTGAGATGGTGCATCGGCAGCCCACGGGTTTTCCCGTAGCACCACAACAATCAATCTTTGTCTCCAGCACTATCAGAACCTCCTACCACACGTGCAGTTTCTGTGTATCTACGTTCCACAAATGCGTCGCTTGTCACTCCGAGCGAGGTGGCCTCGTTCCACGAGGTTTCTCCAACCTGCCTCAACAATATCGGTATTGAGCTCCGCTTCCAAGACATAAACATCCCCAAAGTCAAGCACATCAAAGTCAGCAACCCTGCTTCTGCGACGTTCACCCGCCGAAATGGTCTGGAGATCTGGTTGGCTTCCCGTTGCTCCATGTTGGCTGTGCAGCAGACGCGGTGGTACGGCGAGACAAAGCTATGAGGCCAGTTACAGCTGCGTGGTGTGCTGTGTCACTGTCGTTGTTGGCGATTGTCGATGAGTGCGGTCTCGGAGCAGAAGCTGCATGCTCAGCATGGCCATGCACGCCGTGACAGAGACTTGCCTGCGAGAGGGATGGTGTTGAGCACAGCGTGCGGTGCAGAGCGGTGTACTCGGCCCGTCCGGGTGTCCTTGCCGCCCGCGACAGCTTGATCGGCGCCCGGGCGGGATGTGGTGTAGCCTCGGTGCTGATGGACATGACTGTGCCATCCAGAGGTAGGCCACGTCTCAGCAACTTCCTGTGCCGTCGTAGACGCTGTTGATCGTTAGGCTATGTCGTGTTATGCTCGGTAGGTAGGGTACATCACCTACATTCTCGAGGTCGTCCATAACTCGGTAGCAGTGGTGGGAGGCTTCATCCTCTCTCTGCCGGCGTTGGGCGATACGTGAGTCTCGGTGACGTCGCGTGTCCACGAGCCGTTGGAAGCTCTGGTCCTGGACCGCTCGTTCCCGTGTGATACGGCTGTCTTTACGGTGTATATCGGAGCGGCCTGCAACTCCAGCAAGACGGTATCCTCAAGCACCAATGGAAGGGTAATTGACCGGCGTTTCAATTCATTGACCGCGGGTTGGCCGGCTGCGTAGACCGATGCGACGAGAGCGTGAGATAATATATTGGGGTGCAAAAACGCCTTGCAAGGTTGGGGTTCCTCTTCGGCGATAGATGTGCCACTTGGAACCTATTAGGGGTACGCTTAGAACAAATATGCCCCAAAGTTTCGACGTTGAACTGCGCTTTAGAAGTGGGCTGCAGAGTACTCATGATAACTTGAACGTTAAGCAAAATGGGCTCTATTCAGGACGGTCAGAATACAGTCGATAACACGCCACACAGCCATCGTGTACCAGAAGCGGGCTGCTATGCGCCTGCTGTGACTCTTTTCGACCCCGGCACCGATACGCTATGCCTCGACGAAGAGGCAAAGCACTATTCGTACGCGTGCTCCCAGACTAGTTCGTGAATCGCTGTCTATGATTGAACGACATCTCTCTCCTTCACCCATACACATCCCTTTGTACCGAGATGTCTCCGCTTCTCTTAGTTTCCTCTGACAACGACCTGTTCTTCCAAGACCACCTTTTTTATTGGCGTGCATGCATGGTTGAGAGCTATTCACGCCTTGCACCGTACCGGCGCATCCGTTCGCATTTGTGTTATATATCTTGATCTCGATATCTGATCTTCTCTTGAACGTCTAGAGCCGAGTCTCTCACACATCCTTCTCTTACAGTGGACCAGAGCTGCGCATCATCGCTGAGCTCACTGGCTGCTCATTGCCTTCCTTCCTCGGCCTGTACACCTATATCGAAACACCAGAAACAGTCTGCGTAGCATGGGACGACCTCGCCGTCGCGAATACAAAACGACGGGTTATGGATCCGATCAGAATCTCGTCTTCAGCCAACTCCTCACCTTACTGCTGCCAGTACGTGAGGAACCCGGCGATATGGAGTGGATCTCACTGTCCTTGCGCCATTAGAACTCCAACTTCAGTCAGCTTGCGGCGGCGCAGGTGGGGGAGATGCTGATAGAGAGGCAGAGGAAGGAGGAGAACGAGAGGTGGAGGCTGTTGGCCGGGCTTAAGGAAGACTCTGGACGAAGCTTGGAAGCGCGAAGGCGGTGATCTGTGCAGAAAAATAGAGGGAGAAAGGATGACGGAGAGACGTGCAAGAATAGTATTTCTTCGTCCAGTAAAAGACGCTGCAGTAATGAAGTTCCATTGTTTTTGGGGAGTTCAAGTGAGGTCATGGACGATTTTGTAGATGAGTTATACTTATCAATGAAAACATTGTTCTTTGCTTGAACTCGTAGCACGTCGGAACGGTCCGCTGAGAACTTAAAACAGGATTACTTAGAGCTCGATTATCCAAAACAATCATCGTCTCGGGACAAGAAGTACCAGTGGCGCCCACAAGTCCGAATCAGCCTATAGCGCCACGTTCAGTCCTTTCTACGCCGCTCAACTGGTGATTGTGCATGATGGAAGCGAGCCAATCTGGCGGCTCTTTCTTTAGCACTCGGCGCTTGGGACTCAGCTTACCGCGACATTTATCCTTCTACTGAAGTACAATCCGACATTGAATTGCATGAATGAGCAACTTACTCTCATCCGAGGTTAACCAAGGCTATTGAAGCGGCAGTGCTGCGCGATTATCACGATATGCTTGACACTATTCCGTCGTCCTTGTTTGTGGTCGGACCCTGTCGCAGCCTCGAACTTGTCTCCGCGTCCGCGCTTATGCTCTTCTTGACCTGCCTTACCCCTCCGACCTCACCACCCTCGAGCGCCATGACCTTTCGACTTCACCTGTGCCGAAGGTCATCTTGATCTTCCTCCTTCACATTGGTCAGCGAGGTGAGGAGACCGCTCAGAGTGCCGGTCTGTCAATGACAACCCCAGGGCAGGCCGTGCACGTGACATGCATAAGCGGAGCACAAGCAAGTCACGTGTACCGGGATCTGCAGTTCAGCTTGGGTGCAGCATGAATCACCGCATCGGCGCTTCCAGTACGTGGTCGGCTTGCTCCGAGCATGGCGCCACGACGTTGATCGGCTTGATCTCTATAGCTGGGATTAGCTGTCGCTAATCGTGACCTTTGTTAGCGGCGTAGCTGCAGTAGTAAATGCCGTGTATCTTGCATTTTGATTATTGATGCACCACGAGATGCAGTACATGTCATAGTAAACTGCACTCAATGCGAGCGGTCTGTACTCTGTTCTCATTCGTTCGCAGGATCTAGTGAAACTACCAGTCGTTTCTGTGTATCGCCGGACTTGGTATTGCACGCTGGTATTCGAAGTACCCTTGAACTGGTAGCAAGACGTCCGGGTCGTTTCGGACTACAAGCGATAGGATACAAGCATATCTCACATTCTCGGAGAATGCCCTCACGATGAAGAGCTGTACTGTATCTGCTTCATTGGGAACCAGCATCTAGTTGTGCGTAAGGTGTGTGTCCAACTCGAAACTGGCCATTCTTGGTCAAGCACTAGAGCAAAGTATCGCAACAGCTTATTTTTGAATCATTTTGGAGAGTGACTTTGATTCTGACGGGTCGAACGCTTTCTGAGAGGCTTTGAAGAATTTTACAGAAGAGTCTGAAAAGAGATTGAAGGCGCATTGAAACTTGAGGAGGTTGGAGTAAAGGTACTACCTCTTTGCTGCATTGAACAGGTCGTTTCGTCACGTTGAAGATGCAGTCTACTGGCCAAGCAAGTTGAACCGAGCAATGCGCCAAGAACCGCTCCAAACGGCCGGATTGCCGTCAAAGGTCATTCGATCGGACCCATCTTGTTCTCGTTGTACGATCGACATCTTGAGGGGTTATGACCTAGGCTTATGTGCTTTGCCGGGCCTTGACCCCTGGTAAAAGCGTAACGATTCATACAGAAGGCACGTATCTGTGCGTACGTATTGATGGCTTGCCCTGAGTTTGCCAAGGCGAGCCGTGTGGGAGCGTCCTTGCTCGGTGATTCTCCTCACCGAGCTTGCTGATACAGCGTCCGAGGGGAGAAAGCGTGCCGTCCTTGCGAAGAGGCTGCGGGGGCCCGCTCTTGATTGGTTCGCCCAAGAGCTGACCACCAATGGCGGTCTGATGGACTCCCTTGAGAAACACCACTAGAGATTGGCCATGGCTCTCGACGACTGGAAAAAGAAAGGCATGGTGGAACCTTTCCCATCAAACAATTGGGTGTGCGCATGCAACCCGTTATTCGTTGAGAAGAAGAACGTAAAAATCCGGACATGTATCGACTATCGGCCTATCAACCAAGCCATGGAAGATTATGCCTGGCCCTTGCCTCGGTTGCAAGACATCCGCCACTGGGTGCAGGGTTACACCTGGTTCTCGTGTCTTGATTTGCGCGATGCATTTTTCAACCTTTCGTTCCCGCAGAGGTCAGACCAGCCACCGCATTTTGGACCCACTGCGGTATTTTTCAGTTCCGCCGGATGCCGTTTGGGCTGAAAACGGCACCGGCACATTTTCAGCGACACGTGGAGAAGACCTTGTCAGGCCAACGAGGAATATGTCTGCCGTACATGGATGACACATTGATCCGCGCCACTAGCAGGGATGACTTGAGACAGCGCGAGTCTCAAGTGCGCACATCCCTGCGACGGGCTAAGATGGAGGTTGCCGCGGACAAATCCGAATCGGAGAAGCAAGTGATAAACTTCTGCGGTATCAGGATTACCTCCTCTGGTATACAAGCTTATTTTGTATAAGGCATATGGACCATCTAGACACTTAATCACCTCGGGAGACGTACAACCGAGAACTTCTAGTTAGCTGCTATAGAGTCTGCCTGACTATTCATGCTCGTCTTAAATAGTGCTGCTAAAAATGATGTTATCCATGCTATTTCTGGCACTGTGTATGTCTATCAAAAGCATTGTAGCATAAACCCCGAAGAGGAAGTGACAAAACTCCAAGAGATACGACCTTGTCCCAAGGGACAGATACCGACTTGTGTGATCACACACGGCAAGACGGAGGAGATGGATGAAGCTAGGCATATAACTGGCACTTTATTGATAGTTCTCAAAGTTGTGTGCTCACTTGCCTCCTTGCCATCGAATTTGGCTGCGTCTGCCACGCGCACCTCGCCTCACTTACCTTACCTGCCTCTTCACGGATATCGTGATCAGCTGTGCTATGGAGTTCCGAGCCTCTAGCCCATGACATGTGGAGTCCGACCACATATCAAGTTCCTTAGGTCGGCTCTTACTTGTCCTCGAGCTTGCCTTGACCGAACGTTAGTGGTGTACGATAGTGAGAGTTCACGGGATCAAGAGCCTGATACCCGGTATCCAAAGCACCATCACAATTTCTTCAATATCTTCATGTCGGTCTTAAATCGTGAAATGAACACGAACGCAAGCCCTGCCAGACTAACGCCGCCAGCATAGAATATGGCTGCTCGATACGGCCCGATCGAAGATGAACTCGCAGCACCTGTCGAGGATATCAGGATACCAGCAATCGGCGAGCCAAGCAAATATCCTGGTGTCCAGAACGATGTGCCGATGCTTATGGCGCGGCTAGCGAGACCTGGTCCTGATAGAGCAGCAATGGCGGTGGGCATAGCGACGAAGAATGACCCGTTCCCAGCTCCATTGATAGCTGCGAAGATCACTAGAGGCGCTAAGGTGCTGCTGACGGGCCATATTGCCAGCATGCTAATGGCGTTGGCAAACATCGTGATCGCGAGTGTGTTTAGGGCTCCAATCTTATCGCACGCGACGCCAGATAACATACGCCCGATCGTGGTGGAGAGCCCGAAGCCTGCGACCAGACCTGCCCCAGTACTAGGAGAGAATCCAATAGAATTGGAGAACAGCGGTATGAAGAATGGTGGCACAAATAGTGCGAAAGTGCTGGCTGCACCTGCCAAGCATAGGCACAGGAATGGGATATTTTTAAGCACCAAGCAGTCCACACCTGTTGCCGGACCTGTAGATGCCCGCTCTTTGAGCAACAATACTGATGGTATACCGGTTGATAGTATGAGGAAGCCAAATATGCGGAAAGTCCACGGCAGGCCTAGTGTAGTAATCATTTCTTGGGCGGCTATCGGCAGGACCGTTGCTCCAATGCCACCACCAACCTTGACCAGCCCATTTGCCGTGCCTAGCTTGCTGCTGAACCACTGCACGGGTAAGCTATTACTAGCCGTGTATAATATCGACGAACCAAGGCCGACAAGCACACCTGCAGTGCAGAAGAGACCTCCAATGTTATGAAGAGCGAAGCTGGTAAGTATTGGACCGGACCCGAACAGCGTAACGGCTACTAAGCAGGTATATCTGGCCCCGTAAAGTTGTAATAATCGAACTGCTAGCATGCCGAATGCAACCAAGCAGGCCAGTGCCAGGCTTCCGATAAAGGACAGTGTGCGAACATCTACCTTGAGGGATGATGACTGAACGATGGCAGCCTGTAGGACACCCCATGTGGTTGTGTAGCCATTCGTCCAGAATATCAGAAACGCGCAGGCTGAGACCACTGTCCAGGCATCACGACCACCATCTGGCACGGACTGAAAGGCATCGGCAAGAGGCTGTTCATGTCTTATGTCGTCACGTGCTGATGGAGCACGAAGGACGGGTGCCTTACCGTCCCAAGTATGCCCGCTGCGGCCCGAAGTGCCGTTTTCAGTTAGGCGGCCTAGGCGCGTAACCTTTTCTAGCTTAGACATTGCCATAAAAGGTGAGAGGTTCGTACACAATTTGTTTTGTGGTGAGGGGAGAAGCTGTCGTAGAATTTATTTGGGCTTAAAGTGTCAAGCACATGGTCCGGGGTCAGACGCGCTAGACGTGCTTGTCCGAGTTTGGACGGATCAAAAGCCGCGGTAGACATGTGCAGGAGCGAAATTTCTACGCGACCGGTACGAAGCATAGACCTCTGATACGAACTGAATTGAGAGCATGCCGATCGACAAGACGGTTTATGTCTATGGCTCGACGGCCATATTGTTCACGACTGGAAAGCTACATGGTCTATAATCGCTTTCTCACAGAGTGTAACAGCAACGAATGTTTCAAAGGAGGTAAAGAAGCTCGCTCTCGGGAGAAGAGATTGGCTGCTCGCAACTCTAGGGTAAGAGTTGATCTGTGATTTAGCATCGGTGACACCAGCAACGAGCGATTCCCCTTACCGCTGCAGCACACCGCAGAGAGGCTGAGGCTCGTCCTCCTGCCAGTGAGCATGGAAGTTAGCAGCTTCTGTATCCCGGTTTGTAGTTCTTCAATGGAAACTCAAAGGACGCATAGTTTATTAAACTTGTAACACGTGCAAGTAACATACGCTCCATTCAAATTTCAACTATTGCACTGACTAAGCAATCCAGAACCAGGCCTGCTGCCATCGCTATTGGATGTCGATCATTTGCACAGAACTCATCAATTCTCCTTCTTACCTGATGGCACATAAAACTCATGCACTGGTATCGCAAATCTCGTTCTCTCCGCATGATCTTGTGTCAGAGATATAACGGTAGGAATATCGGCAACGTGATGTACGTATCCAGGAAGCTAGATACTGTCCAAACATCGGAGAAGAAGTTCTAGAAGCCGTGTGTCAAAGTCAACATGCTGACGGCACACAGGACCAGCCAGGTTGCATATGGCTGGAATAGCGTTGTGTACGGAAGGGTGTGAAGGAGTACCTGGTAGGAGAGTGCTTGTCGAAAACGGATATACACGATTAGGCATACAATCCAAGCGGTGTAGCCGGATATCATCGAGATATTGACAAACCAGTCGAAGACCTGAGCGCTTGTGTCGGAGACAGTTAGGGATGCCAACAGGCACGGCAGCCAAGTCGTTAGCACGGCTGCGCATGGCACGCTTCGCTTATTCGTCGGCGCTTGGTATGTTGGTGTGGGGCCGTAGAGTATTCGAGAGCCGGAAAAGAGGGAAGCGTTGCCAGCTAACCAAGCGGAAGTCAGGATCGCAGGATTGATGACGTGGTGGAGGCCTTTGGCGACTGCATTCTGGATTGCAATGGCGAATGGGCCGGTCCGGCGACAGCTTCGGCGGCAACTAGTATGGCATACGAGCACCAGTAGTTGTACCCAGTGGCAAAGGCAAGATTTTGGTCCTACGAAGTAAGGGATGGTGATGCCTTTTATCGGCAAGTTGGTGACAATTCCGGTCAAGTCGTTCATGACAATCCAGACAATAACCATGCCTGATGGATATCCCATCAGAAGTGGGGCCGGTCCGACTACTGACAGAATTGCGCCTGATCCGACGTGCAGACTATCAGGGCAGCTTGGGAAACCGTAATCGGTGCATCCAGAGGCAGGTGTCCGAGCTTGGTCGTTCTTCGGTTGCCCTCACGAGTGCCAGCTCCCGTGCGCTTCTTTGTCCAAAGCGCAGCAATTCATTTTGACAGCAAATCAAGGTGAAGAGAAAAACACTTCCTAACCAGAACCGATAATTCAACGTATGCGCAAAAGGTGTACTCGCCAAGCTTCGTCATGTGTTCGCTTTTCACCTTGCATGTCATGTGCTCTACTCTGCAAGAGCAGCGCTCGCCGATTGTTCACCATAATCAACCGCTGCTTCGCAATCCTCATCCGCTACTCTTCGGCGCGGAATATGTTGTGGTTCTTCGTCGAGCTCGTCGAGCCAGAACACTCTATGTTGTTGCCTCGGCTGACTTGGTCCCGCCCCATCGGCATCATCTGGTCCTCGTCTGTATTCTATTGGCAGGGCAACACCCATGTCAATCCGCCGTCGCTGCCGATACACGGGGGGTTCGCAGGGGTTAGACGTCGGTACTCGTTCGAGATCTGTATGTTCGAGGTCGGGACCATGACAGTCTTCCATGAGGTCACCTCCGAGAGCACCATCGTTCTGGTCTGCATTGCTGTAGCATGGTGGAGAACCTGGTACGTCTTCGTACATTGGAGGCATTTCCTCTTCCCAGCTTAAGCCGATCCCTCCTTGGTCGGAGACAACGAGAGCGAATTGCATTCTCAGAACTCTAGCTGCTCCGGTAGGCGTGACTAAGTTTGTATTCTTGTTTGGCACAAATTCCTGAGCCACGATAAGTTCTACCACCAAGCTGTGCTTCACTTCCAATCCTGATAGAGAATCCACGTCGCAGGAAGGTTTGTGAGAGGGCTTGGTGGACAGCTGAGCTTGGAAATCCAGCATGATTTCACCACCGGAAGTGTCAAAATCCGTTTTCCAACCGCTTTTCAATTCGCCGTTGCCGAGCTGTTTCGAATCAACGTGCTGAACCGCCTCATCGTCGGATACCTTCCGTTTGTGCTTGTCACAGCGCGTAGATTTGACCTTCGAGTGCTCCTCGATTCTCCACATCATTTTCTTGAGCCGCCATCTTGTTTGATTTTGTTCTTTCTTCTCGACCACGCCACTGACCGTCAACGTCACAGGCAACTGGCCAACTGGGTGAACAACAGGTGGCATGGTGACTCGACCAGTTAAGTGCGTTGGAGGAAATATCCGAGTGCTAGCATGGTCCGGACCCGGAGGTACAGCCCTTTGTATCAGAAGAGGATGCGTAAAGGTGATATTTTCGTCGCTAGAGGTGGTTGCGTTGACGACGAAGGAGTAAGAGATAGACCCAAGCTGGCAATAAGTTATGCCAGGCAAACGGCCGTCGAGTAGAAGCGACCACGGAAATTGATTGTCACCCATCTTGTAGAAAGACTTCGGTTGGGACAGAAAC
This sequence comes from Knufia petricola, assembly GCA_002319055.1. Taxonomy (NCBI): domain Eukaryota; kingdom Fungi; phylum Ascomycota; class Eurotiomycetes; order Chaetothyriales; family Trichomeriaceae; genus Knufia; species Knufia petricola. The sequence continues at coordinate 4,186 of NMUC01000133.1, read as the reverse complement.
TTCTCTTCTCTGATTATGTCGTGCTTGGTTGTGCAACCCTCACAGTTCTTCTGTACAGGCTTCCTCGTAGTGGTGTCGACTCGCAAGACCATATCGAGCTTGGTCAATCTCACCTCGCCTGAAGGATCCTCCACCTTCAATTGCAGCCTACCAGAAAGTAATGCACCGGCCGAGTAGTTGATAGACCCATGAAGTATCGCAGGAAGGGATTCCATGATCATCTCGAACCTACACGGCGCAGGCTTGAGGCCTGCCGAAGCCACCAATCCATTCTTCGAAGCACTTCGGTCCTTGGATTTTGTGCTAGGACGTATCAACAAAAGGCCTCGCTTCTTGTCCCACGAACCTCTTTCTTCCGAATCTGCTCGCTTCTTCGCCTTCTTAATTGGATGCAATATCGACTCCATCTTACCGGTTATATTGCCGGTTATATTGCCGGTTATATGGAGCCCCTTCGAATATGTGTAGGTTGTGGGGCTCTTTCTAGGTTTTGGGTTGTCACTTTCCGGGACAGTGATCACACAACCTCGTTCACTGCATTGCTTGAGGTATGTGACAAGGTATGGTAGATCGAAGGTCTTCGCCGCATGTCAATCTCTGGCTACGAAGGCCTGATGGAGTCCAAAAATCTCGATTGCGATTATGGACGTAGCCGACTAACAGGTGTGTCTGGGGAAATGGGCCAACAAGCGGAGGGGCGGGAAGTGCACGGCTTTGTGCGCTGTATGCAAGCTTGAGGACAACTGTTGTGCTATCTCTGCCTGATTTGGTGTTGAAGGTAGTAACCTAATAAGCCATTCGCTACCCAGTGGAATGACTTAGGCTGTCAGAAACGATGCTGGCAGTATCAAGATGTGGTGAAAATGTGTTTGTTTGATCGACTACTAACACATGGTAGGAGTAATAGAAATGGCACGTTCCGAGTCAGCAGATGAAACTGTTGGTAAGGTCCAAGCGTGTAAGCTTGTCGGATTAGGTGAGGCTTCATGCTAGACATCGTATCCTTTGCGCGGAAAAGCACCTTGAGGAACGGAGAACACCGTTGTTGTCGTCGTCATCCTGCTCCTCTTTTCGTGTGACTCGGCCACAGTTCCTCCCAGTCCTTGGTTCAGGTGCAAGGTCAAGTCCAATATTGATATTCTCGGTGAGCAGTCTCGCGGCCGTACAGTAGCAGTCGTATCTGGTTGGCTTGTACCGAGTGGTGGTGGAAACTGAGCTGTATCTGTTGGGCCTGCGGGACGTGCTGAGCCCATGCTGTCCATGAGCTGACCACACTTCACCTATCCGCGACGAAGCAAAAAACATCGCGCCTTCCTCTAGCCATCACAAGAATTTCTTCAACACAATAGCTCTGGCGATCATGCTCCATCTCCCCATGCCCCCTTCAAGAACGCGCCGTCTCCGCAATGGGGTCACGGTGTCGATGGCGTTGAGAAGACTCGACCAATCTGCTGATCTGCTGATCTGCAACAGTGGGACTCTCCGAAAATGTAGGGATACTTAACGCAGTCGTGATGCAGGTAGCCCCTGAGCTTTTCGAGGTACCGCCCTGTTGCGCTAGCTCGACTACTACTAAGTGCCGGAAATTGGTCCCTTACCAAAGGTGTAAGCAAGCATTGGCGTCATAGCCAAGCAGACTCGCATGCAGTCAAGCTGTCGTAGCGCACTACCTCCAAAAAACACAGATCCCCGTACCGAGCAACCGCTCCAATCAACGTCTGCTTTCCAGGGGCAGGTCAAGCTTCCTGCCAAGTCAATCCGTTTTCGTGGTGCATCGCTCAAGCGTCGAGGATAACCATTTAGGTTCCACATCGCATGAGGTTAAAGGCTTTTCTTTTCGGACCCTCGAGCCTGTACATACTACATCGACACAACAGATGCAATACAACTTTCTATTCGCTTGACACATCTTCCCACACGGATGACATATTGTAATCCACTACCGACCAACGGGGATTTGCCTACACCAACACATACCAGAAAAGGTGAATAGAAGTTCAGTAGTAAGGTCCAATCAGAATAACCTTTTCCTGCCGCCAACCTTCCAGTTTGCTGCCACAAACCAGGAAGCCGAAGTGAGGTTCATAAGACCAAGACAACAGTGCGACGCTCTAACAGAGACGGAGAAAGAGATAGGTGCCAGTTGGCAAAATGTGTACAAGGGCATGTTTCCCATCCGACTCTAGCGGCAATTTCTCCGCATGCAGTTTGTTCGACGTTGAGAGCAAGCCGTGTCAGTTTACACTTCCTGCAGAGCTTCGGGCGGAGGACTACCACGGACCACGGCTAGATTTGACAGGAATTGGTCTGCCGTACCAGCACTGAGGAGCGGTGGTCGAGCTCGTTCCCTGCTGATCGCATGGACACCTAACCATGTCGGTGTCGCATGACGCACGTCAGCCTAACGCAGGACTGGAAGACTGGTGTTCTGATCGGCTGCAAACAGAGCGAGACCCTCTTCGCATATGGGAATAGCGGCACGATGACAGATAGAGATAGTGTATCAGATGTAGCCACGCTCTGATGCTAGCCAGCTCCCTTCCGACAGTGCCTCCAACTGTAGGTGACACTTTCGATGCTGTGAAGCCTGCCTCCTGAGGCCTTCTTCTTAAGTTTTCGAAGGCTCACTTCGCATGACAGGCGATGACGTACTCCTTGAGAAGCCTGTACCTAAGTGCAGGTTACGACATGAGCAACGGTGTAGGCGATCATCCTAAGTACAGGGGGACCACAGTTGAGTCTCGTCAAGCGGTGGAAGCGAAGCGACACTTCCGAGCCCGTTGCACCAGGGCTGCGTGGTGTGGGCCATAGCGCTGTTGAGGGGAAAAGATGTCTGCGAAGTGTCCCGGCTACCTCGCCGCTAACATTTCAGGGGATATCCGCGGCTGCCTGACGATCGCACGTCCTCAAGCACCTCGTTCATCCCACCACCGTTAAGAACATACACAAAGAAGTAGAACCAATATGTGGAACGAGATCTCGCACGCAGTGAATAGCCCTAAAACAACTAGGACAGCACTCGACAGATGAAAGGCCATGAGGAAACAGAAGGGCTCCTCATTTCCTCCAACAAGACATTCCCAGCCTGAAGCTCTTGTACGCTACCCCACATGTGGCACAATACAAACTGTTCACAACGAACATCAGCACACGAGATCACAGAATTTACTGACGCGGCTGTTCCGAGGGGTGATAGTCTTCAGTAAAATCTGCAGAAGAAATTAGTCAGAAGAACGAGAATGATTCTTAGTGGAGTGCCAAATGCGCATGCGTATCATCCAAACGTCCAGTTCGGTTGACCGGGGTTCCACTCACGGGAAAAGCGATCCGTACGCTATAGCATTGGACAGAATGCCACCGATCACAGCCGGGCTCTCTTGGCATGACTGTGTAGCAAAATGTCCCACAGCCTGATCTCAGATGACAGCAAAGCATCGGTCAGTAACAAGTCACTTGGGTCGCCACATCCAGGGAGCATACAGCATGACGAGAAGTATGCTCCTTTTCCTAAGCACTTGTTTGTCTCTCCACATGAAGAATAAAACCCTTAGATTTATGACATAGGCATGACGTGTGTTTCCTTTGCAGCTTTTGAGGTAGGATTGCAAGATATGAATCTTAGAACATTTACATTGATTTTGGGTTTCTGCCCAACTCCCAGAGTCCTAGACGTATGATGGCTGACCCGGTATGTCCCTAATCAGCGGATTACCCGGCCAGTCCAGCTGTTGATCTGTACCAATATAGGATTTCAAGCCCTTCCGAAGTATCCACGAGTTCTTGACCGCGGTGCATATCTACGCGGATGAAGCTAGGCATGGAAAGACACGCTATGTCGACGCCATGCACTATTGCGCTCATACTCGAAAAGGTCTGTTGCCGCGCTTCAGGCGTGTTCAGACTGTCGTCTCCTAACGAATATGTGTCAGGCTGACATTAGCGTGCAGACCTTCGTCAATGTCTGATCTACGACTCTCACGAGGAAAATGCCCGTCTCATCGGGATCGAATACATGGTGCCTAAAGAAGTCTACGACAGCTTCGACGAGGAGGAGCAGAAGTTGTGGCACTCGCATGACTTCGAAGTGAAGTCCGGTATGCTGATCCTGCCGAAGCCTTCCGGCTATACCGACGAAGAATGGGAGCAGGCAGAGCTTGAGGCGATGAAGGAAATAGTGCATCTCTAC